>RJWM01001388.1:0-157651 GCA_004363535.1 Dasyprocta punctata | reverse complement strand
TGTATATTTTGTCCCAGTGATAGGAAAGCTGACTAGCACAGGTGTTATTCCCTCTCTGGCTATGGAGTGTTCTTCAGTGAGTTTTTTATAATTATCTTCAATTGTTAATGAATTTTTTTTTATTTACAAAGAAGCTACATAAAAATCCTTAGAACAGACAAGCAGATTTTGCACGGTCATAGTACAAGGTCACAAAGTCATATCCAGAAATCTAGTGTTGGCCTATATACAAGCAATGAACAATTCAAAAGTAAAATTGTAAAGGCACAAGTTACAACAACACAAAAAAGCTTAAAGTAATATTACTGTATAAATCTACCAAAACATATCCATTATCTGCATCCTAAAAACTACAAAAATTGATCAAAAGTACTCAAATACAATCTAAGTGGAGAGAGACTATATGTGTGAATTGGACAAATATCAAAACATTTATTCTCCCTAAACTTATCTATAGATTCACCTCAATAGCTATCAAAATTGCAGCAGAATTCTTTTTCTTTTTTATTTTTTCAGTGGAGGGAGGCATTGAATTTACTTCTGGACAGTCCATGTGGATGAAAAAGGAGGCCATTGTGCTTTTTTTTAAAAAAAACTACCTTAACTATTATATGTGTATATATATGTATATATATGTGTGTATATATATACATGTATATATATATATATATATATATATATATATATATATATACACGCACACACACAAACATATATATATATATATATAGTTTTTCTTTCAGTTTGTCACATAAGTGAAACAATATGCTTAAACATGTGTGACTTATTTCACTGATAAGTATGTTCTCAAGGCACATCCATTTAAGTATAAAAGTATCCAGTTTATCATTCTTTATACCTGAGGAGAATTCCATTATATAGAAATACCACATCTTTTTTGTCCACTCTCAGTCGATGGACATTTAGGTTGTTTCCAAGATCTGGTTATTATGAACTGTGCTGCTATAAACATAGGTGCACATGTATCACTGTGGTAGGATGTTTTTAATTCTTTTGAGAAGATACCCAGAAGAGGAAAAGCTGGGTCAAATGGGACCTTCAATTGTAGGTTTTTGAGGAGTCTCCACACTGACTTCCACAGTGGTTGTACCCGCCTGCATTCCCACCAACAGTGGAGAAGGGTGCCTTTTTGCCCACAGCCCCTCCAGCAATTTTTATTGGTTGATTTCTTAATAGTAGCCATTCTTTCTGGGGTGAGATGGAATCTCAGTGTTGTTTTAATTTGTATCTCTTGAATGACCAGTGCTGTTAAACATTTTTTCATGTATTTATTTGCTGTTTGTTCTTCTTCATCTGAAAAGTGTGTGTTCATCTCAGGTGCCCATTTTTGGATTGAGTCTTTAAATCTTGGAGGACTGATTCTTTTTAAGTTCCTTATACATTTTCGATATTAATCCTTTATCTGAGGGACAGCTGGCAAACATTTTCTCCCACATTGTGGGTAGTCTCTTCACTCTGTTGGTGGTTTCTCTTGCTGTGCAAAAGATTTTCAGGAGGATGAGATCCCATTTGTTGATTCTTTGTGATAGTTCCTGTGCAACTTGGCTTTTATCCATAAAGTCTTTGCCTACACCAATGTCTTCAAGAGTTTTACCTACTCTCTCTTCCAGCAGATTTAATGTTTCTATTTTAATGTTGAGATCTTTAATCCATTCAGATTTTAACTTAGTGCATAGTGAAACATATGGGTCCAGTTTTAATCGTAGACCTGTGGAAAGTCAGTTTTTCCAACACCATTTATTACAGAGGCTATCTTTCTTCCAATGAATGTGTCTGGCACCTTTGTAAAAGACAAGGTAGCTTAGTGTGCCTGAAGTTGTTTCTGCATCTTCTAATCTACTCCACTGATCTTTGGGTCTGTTTTTTTTTTTTTTGCCAGTACCACACCATTTTAATTACAGTAGCTTTATAGTATAATTTCAAGTCAGGAATTGTGATGCCCCCTGTCTTGTCTTTGTTGCCCAGGATCACCTTTGCTATTTCAGGGTGAATGAATATTTTATGTCCTATATGGAAGAATCTGAGAAAAAGAGATAGTTTAAAAGCTGAAGTTGCTTAAAAGCAAAAACAAAAAGCAAACAGAAAAATACAAAATAAAACCAAAAAAAGGTAATTCATACTTTAGAAGCAAGGATAGCATCAGACTGACTTTATTTATTTATTTATTTATTTGAAGAATTGGGGATTTAGGCCAGGGGAACTCTACTACTGAACTACATCTGCAAACATTTCTATTTTGAGACAGGGTCTCCCTAAATTTCCAAAGCTGGACCTCAACTTGATAGCCTCTTGCCTTAGCCTCTTGAGTAGCCAGAATTATAGACATGTACCATCACACCTGCATTTTTATCAACATCAGTGTCTGGCCAAAATCTACTGTGTTTTTAAGTTCATTTTTAGTCTATAGGTAGTATAATAGTCAAATTCCAAGACAGATGTCATTTCCAACACTCTCAAACTTGAACTGTTATCATATCATAACCTGATTCAAAGGTTACTATCATATAAAATCCACATTTTATCTCTGACATAAACAAGGCTTTCATTAAAATTTACTGTGACTACCTGAAAATGTGTTCACATGTATTATGAACAGATTCAATCATTTATGATCTTATGTGCATTATTATGTATTGTGAAATATATCTGAGAGTTAAAGTATAGGTGTATGTTTAATATTTAAGAAGTAAGATGCTACAATAATTGATGGTAAAGCTATTAAATTAATGTAAAATTATTAATACCTCTTAAGAGAAATAATCAGAAACATAGATTAACAGTTAAAATTGATATGAAGTGAGTGCCCTATTTGTATAATTTGAAACAGAAAAACATTTTGAACCAATCAACTCTCATTAAATTTTCAAGTAATATAATGCTGAATAGAAGATAATATATCATCATTTAAAAGTTTATGGTACCTTTTTCCTTGAACTTTCATAATTTTAAACATAATTTTCCTAGGTAATTGTATTCAATTATTAAGTATTTTATACCTGTTAGTTCATGAGACTTTCAAAACTCCTGCTTAGAATTTCTTCACATAAGAATAAATTAATAATGGCAGAATATTAACTTTCTAACTGAAAATTTCACTAATTTGAAAATTATTCATAGCATTTAAGTCATCTTTGATTCAGATACAACAAAGGTTATGAAAAGTACAAAGAAAATGTGTTAGAGAAAAATGACATACACAAAGAATGTTTTGTTTTCTTTAATCAAATTTAAAAAGAGTAGACTTTTAAAAATTATTTTATCAATGAAAGGGAAAGTTTAGCAAAAATTTTGTTGAAATAATTACCTTTGTATATGGATGCCATTTTCAAGAATGGATAATGTTTCTAAACCTACATAGCAAAGTTATGTATCCTCCTACAAAATGATTTCTGCACCAGAAAATGTTTACTAAAAAACATTTTTCCTCATTCACATAGCCATGAATAAGAAGGTTAGTTATTAAATGAACCAATTAAAAGTGATATTTTTTTCAATATATAAATATACCATGTTTCCATTTCTGTCACAGGAGAAATCTTACAACCATAGTTAAAACAATCAGGTCAAACAATGTTGAAAAAAAATTTTTGCACTGGACTGTTTAGCTTTTGAAACATAATACGTAAGATGGAGGGACTGGGAAGGGAGGAGAGGGGATGGGATGGAAAAAATGAAGGGAAAAATGACGATGAAAACAGGTTTTGTAAATGGAATGGGACTAAGAGTTGGAGCAGGGTAGGAGGGGAAGGGTAGGAGATAGAAAACTTAACACTGGATTTTGGTACATGTACCAGTTTCCCACAATAAATGTAATCATTATGTACTGCAAATGAGTTCCAATAAAAAAGTAAAACAGTAACTATTAACCCAATGTTTATTTTAGCTAACCATTTAACATTCATTCAGCACACACTGATAAAATGAATTGAAAGTGAATTCTAAATAAAAATAAAATAATGCAAATCGATGAAGTTGTCTCACAAAATTTGTAAGCACTTCTCTTATACAGATGAGGAAACTGAATTCAAAATCAAACATTCAATGACTGAGTAGATCTCATCATCAATGCTTTAAAATTCCTGTCCTAACACTTTAACACTAGTTCATCACCTTCCTTACAATCGAGAATTTGAAAAATTCTTACAATTTTTTTTCAGTTGAATCATGAACCACATGCCTCAGAAACACATGTTAATTCTGAGATGCATGTCCCTGATCCTGTGGTACTTGCTCACTGCAAGAAGGGAAACATTTTCATGAATAGTTAAGCTAACCCATGTGGACAAAATACAGGTTGTTGCACAGTTTCCATTTCCGAACCACGAGAACCATGTTCGTTAGAATTTTAGAGAAAATTAATGAATTAGAAACATAAAAGTTGCAATGAAAAAGCTAGACACACTATAAATGTTAGCTCATTAAAAACCATAAATTGAAGGTCAATGTTTCATAAAAGCACAGAAAGGGAATAAATGAAATTATGCACAGGAGGAAACAGCCTCTGTAGAACACTATAATCTGGAGCTTATTTGCTGCTATACTGTAGGGTAAATACTGTAGGATAAATAAATACTATAGGATAAGTTTAAGTTTACATTTTTAAGGAAAATATATATCTTAAAGTGAAAATAAACTGTTTGAGGTAAACAGTTCCCACCAAAAGTAAAATTTAGATTTCTTCTGCTAAGTTAAAACATCAATTATACCATAATTTTAGTGTATAGAACTAGGTCCATCTGCTGGAACTAGAACTAACTACATCTATCTCTATCTTTTGTATCCATCCATCCATCCATCCATCTATGCATCGATCTCTCAATCTTTCCATCATTTTATCAGGAAATGTATATACACATATGTTGTAGAATCTTGAACAACTAATATTAATTGTGAATCTGTCTGAGTAACGATGTGAGTGATTTTTTACAAGTTTAATGTATTGTGTAAATTATGTTTAGCAAAACTGTAAATATTCTTAAAGAAAATAAAAGGGAATATGCAAACACAAAAATATAAGGTTAATTCTGGGAAACAGAAAAGTAGATTTACCATGTTTTAATATATGTATATTTTAGAATTTTAACATTTAAAACATAAAACATTCTCTCAAACTCAGCCGAAAAACATGAAATGAAAAGTAACAGACCTCCTGTCTTCTCCAACTCCCCATTCCTATTCCCTGGAAGTAACCACGATGCATACTCTTCCTTCTGGAAATCCTATGTTTGTGTAACTCTGTGCAGTCATGCTTCAGTATCCAAGGGGGACTGGATTGGTTCCAGGACTCTACCATGGATACCAAAATCCATGGGTGTTCAAGTCACTTACATAAAATGGGGTAGGAATTTGCACATAATTGATACACATCTTCCTATATATCTTCAAGCATGTCTAACTATACACAATATGTAATAAAATGCAATTACTACTCAAACAATTGTAATATTGTATGATTGAAGAAATAGTCCATACAGGTTCAGACACAATTTTGAATTTTTTTCTGAATATTTTTAAATCACAGTTGGTTGAAAACATGGATACAGATCCCACAGACACAGAGAGCTGACTGAGGAACTGTAGATACAGATATCTCAGCTTCTTAAGCAAGCAGTAGCAAACAACTCTCAAATCATTTCTAAACAAATTGAAAACTACACAAACTTAATTTGTTCATTATTTAATTTCTCTACAGTTTTTTGAATTGTTTTCATTGTTTCACTGAGATGCTGGAAAATTTTTTTTGCAGGAGAAATATGCATATTAGGGAAGATTTTAATTCTTAGGTTTTTTGTGACTGGCTCTTCATTCAGGTTTTTACTTCTTTTTTTTTATTTCACGGTTCTGAAATATTGACTCCATCCTTTTGGATCCCCTAGGAATTTTAGAGATGCCAACTAACTATGATGCTTGGTAAAGATGGAAAGTCAAGCTTGAAGTAATTATAATTTAATAAATCTCCACTGGCTTTCAAGGCTATTCCCTTGACCATCTTCCAAAATATACAGGGCATTATGTACATTAGTTCCACTTCTAATAACTCCATGCCAGAGCATATTAGAGCAGAGAATATTGTAGGTTTGTTTCCTTTGTCCTTTCCTCCCTCTCTGCAGGATGTGTGATTTTCCTCTTTGCCCAACACTCAAAATTTTCAATTGTGTAGTTTCAGGTCACAGGTTTATTTTCATCTGCTCTCTTGAACTCCAAGGTTCACTTTGGAACTTTCCATTCACTTGCTGAAGTAGCGAAGCTCTTAAAATTTTGCAGGGAAAAAAAGTGTGAGTTTATAGCTCTTTTCGATCCAGGAAGCTAATATTATAGAAGTAAGTTTTCAATAGGAATGAAATTACTAACTAGAATCACAGAACACAACAGAAACAGCTAGAGAAATGCTTGGAAATAACTTGGTGAAGCAGGACATCACGCATATAAAAGACTTGAAAGGTCCACCAGAGAGGTGACATCCTGTGCAACCCCTTGGGTACAGAACTGGTAGTGCTCTGTTCAGCCTCCTTCTAGTGGCTACTTCTGTGGCATGGGAACTACATTTACCCAGCAGTATTCCAACCAAAGCAGGGTAACAGGTTCATTTCAAAGCAATGGTGGCTGTAATTTCACCTCTTTGTTGCTCATATTGTTCTACAGAAAGTTTAATATTAGCTAGCAGCTACACTTTCTGATTTCTCCATAATGAAATGAAGTCTAAGAATTCTGCTTTAAACATTTTTTTTCTTCCAGAGCAACATTTCTCTTCTTCCAGAGAAATGTGACTGCTTGCTTCTCCATTTAAAAGCATTCTATCCAGGTGCCTTTGGAATTTCAGGACCAGTGGGCCTCTGCCTGTGTAAAATCAGAACTTCCTTCTCCTCACCCTTTCCCTTAATAATCTAGAGGGACTACAGAGGCTTCTGGTTTGCCAGTTTCCCAACAGCTGGTCCCCAGCGGGCTCACCTCAACAAACAATCCGAATGCCAAGACTGGTTTCTGCAGAGAAGCTGGGGATGCTTTGCCCTGCAGCTGCACACAGAACAGATGAACTGCCAGCGAAGGCAGAGTCCATCATACTCACTTGCAGCTGTTTCTGAATTTGCTTGCTTCCTTTCCTGCAAATTCCAGAGTTTTCCTTTGCTGCACTATAAATTAAGTTTTATTCCAATTTTGTGGATTTTTGTGCTTTCTCTATTTTAAAGAAAAGCTGGGAACGTATATGTTCTAAAACATCCCTCCACCTTTTTCCTTTAGCCATTTTTTTAACTATGTGATCAAGAGACAGCAATGTGATTCTAAAGGAATTCAAAGAGAAATATCAGGTAGCATGTATGAAATTTGATTATATAACTGAAATCAGTTTAAATGTTTCAAATGAACATTCTAACAATTCCCTGAGATGTGATTTAGTAAAACATCCAAGTCTCTTGATATACATGGTCATAAATGATTTTCCAACATTGAAAATATGTGCATAATCATATACATATGCATGGGTCTTGAGTAGAATAAAGGATAGAGTACAAATGTAATAATACAAAAGGTTACACTGAAACAAATTTTGAAAGCTATGCTCCCATGCACATTAAGCTGTGATTGTGTTAAATCTCTTTACTGTTGAGTTACAGTGGTAATAACATTTACCATAAACTCTGTGGTTCAGTGGATAAGTGAATTAAAACAAAATGTTCAAACATTGAGACATTGTAGAACCATTCATTTCAAATGTGGAATTATTATACCCGGTGCAGTGAAAAAATATATGTGCTACGATAAGGTGTAGAGCTACAGTTATTTTTTATCAGACATTATACAGGAACAGATGATTGTATATGTCTTATCAAATGGAATTATAGTAAAATAGTATCTCAGCAAAACTTTTCAGATAAAGTAACACTGTTCTATTTTCGCTGAAGAATTTCCCATCCCTTTCATTAGTATTTAGAAAACAATCTTATGTATTTAATTTGCAAATATTTTATATCATCTAATAGAGATCTCTGATACTAGATTTACTTTACAGGTTAGTTTCAGTGTTACAGATATATATGTACATGTGCCTCTTGTTAATAAATATGGTCACTTTTCAGGAATATTTCAGAGAATAGTCCTCAGTAATCAGAAATCAGACAAAATAGTTAAAATTCAATTTAATTCATAAATATATATGTACATATATACACATCATATGCATGTGACATATGTACATATGTGTGTATATGTATGTATGCATACAAGCATGTGTGTTTATGTGCATCTATGTATATATGTAGGATGTTTTAGCTTGACAGAGTGGAAATAAAGGCAGTGTTGATATGACTGCCAAGTGGCTGAGCGCAGTACTATTTATACTAGGCATGTTGACAACATACACTTTCGAATGAACTGGATTAAGGGGTGTAAGATGCAAGGGAGGCATTTTATAATTTAAGCACTGATTGATGTTTAAAAAGAACTCTCCTTAATTAATCTTCTTTGAAATGTCTAAAGATCACTTTGCTTTTTGAAGAGAAGATTTAAAGCCCACAAATAACATGCATAAGAGTAAATATTCTTCAGTGTATGTGATCAAATGTCTATAAAAGTATTATTGTTTAAGACCGGATAAAGCAGTTTCAAAGACACATGTCTCTGATCTATTTTGAACTGACTTTTTGTACAACATGAGAGCTAGGGATCTAGTTTCAACCTTGTACAAGTGGAAACCCAGTTTTCCCAATACCATTTCTAAAACAGGGTATCTCTCTTTCCAATATAGGTTTTGAACTATTTTGTCCAGAATTATATGGCTGTAGTTGTATAGGTTTGTTTCTGGGTCCTCGATTTTGTTCCATTGGTCTACACATCTACTTTTGTCCCAGTGCCATTCTGATTTTGTTACCATGTCTTTGTAGTATAATTGAAATCAAGGTATTGTGGCCTTCAGCCTTCCTCTTGTTGCTTAGAATTGCTTTTGCTATTGCAGGTATTTTGTGCTTCCATGAAAATTTTAGTATTGTTTTTCCTCATTCTGTGAAAGATATCATTGGTATTTTTACGGGGACTGCATTGAATTTGTATAACACTTTTGGTGACAGTGCCATTTTAACAATACTAATTCTACCAATTGATGAACTTGGAGATCTTTCCATCTTCTATCACATTCTTCAATTTATTCAGTGTTCTAAAATTTTTCTTGCAGAAGTCTCTCACATTATTGGTTAGGCTGATCTGTCAAGACATTTTAATATTGTGAATGAAATTGTTTTCCTGATTTTCTTTTCAGTTCATAACTCAAATATAGAAAAGCTGTTCATTTTAGTGCTAGTCTTTATCTCCTGCTATTTTGCTAAACTTTTCAAAAAGTCTTCTGTTGGAACCTTTAGGCTCTTCTAAGTATGGGAAAATATCCTCCACAAACAAGGATAATTTGACTTCTTCCTTTCCTATTTTATAATTCCTTTTATTACTTTCTCTTGCCTAATTAACTAAAGTTTCGAGAACTGTATTAAACAGATACGGTGACAGTGATCATTCTTGCATCCTTTTTAATTTTAGAAGAAATACTTTCAGTTTTTCCTTATTCAGAATGACGTTGCATGTGGCTTCACTGTGTATGGTTTTCACTACACTGAGCAATGTTGCCTTAGTACTGAGTGCTCTCTGAGCTTTTGTCCTGAGGGGATGTTGAATTTTGTCAGAGATTTTTTCTGCTTAAATTGAGATGTTTGTGTGACTTTTATCCTCAGTTCTATGTATGTTGTATATAATGTTTATTGGCTTGCATATGATGAGCCATTCTGGTATCCCAGGAATAAAGACCCTTGATCGAAAACATAGGAGAAACAGTTGAAGACACAAACGAAGGCTTCTGAAAGGGGACTCCAATAGCACAGAAAATAATAGCAACAATCCACAAAGGAAAAAGTTCCCACATAGCAAAGGAAACCATGAACAGAACAGAAAGATAATCCACAGAATGGGAGGAAAGTTTTGCCAGTTACTCTTCCAACAGAGGGCTAATATCTAGAGTATAAAAAGAACTCCAAATCTTGACACTAAGAAACAATTAACCCAATCAATTAATGGGCATAAAAACAGACATTTGTCAAAGGAAGAAGCATAAATGGCTAATAAGTACACAAAAAAATGTTCAACATGTTTAGCCATTAAGGAAATAAAAATCAAAACCACATGGAGATTTCATTATACTACAATCAAAATGGTTATCATCAATATTATAAATACAATAAATACTGGCAAGGATGTGGGGGAAAAGGAATCTGTCTACACTGCTGATGGGAGTGTAAATTAGTAGAGCCACTATGAAAATCAATATTGAGGTTCCTCAAGAAACTAAAAAAACAGAATTACCATTTGATCCAGCTGAACTACCTTTGTATATACTTGAAGGAATTAAAGTCAGCATCTCAGAGAGATACCTTCATATCTATGCTTAGTGCAGGACAATATACAATAGCCAAGATATGGAACCAGCCTAGGTGCCCATCAGCAGATGAATGAAGGGAATATATATGCCATGGAGTATTACTCAGTCATACAAAAGAACAAATTTTTGAAATTTGCAGAACAATGTACAGATGTAGAAACCATCATGTTGAGTAAAATAAACTAGAGTCGGGAAGACATGTACCACAGGTTCTCTATAACATACAGAATCTAAAAATGATGACAAGAAAGTAGAAGAGATACTATTATTAGACAGGAGAAAGGGAAGAATGAGGAAAAGGAGGTATAAGAAGAGGTAATAGGGGATATGAATACAATCAAATACATTATATACATTGAAATACCCAATCCCACCCCTGAAAACAGGTGAAATGATGGAGAAAGATGAGATGAGGAGAGTAAACGATGCATGAATAGTGTTATGTGTGTGTAGAAACCCACCAAAATCATTACTATCTATAACTAATAAGCACCAATTAAAAATGTATAAAGAGACTTGATACAACAACAAAAATATATGTAAACTTTCACTTAAAATAAAAATGTTCTGACCCAAGTACATGATAATAGAATACCTTCAACTGTTCCTATCCACAATATCTTTTCAACTACCATTTTTCACTAAGGAAACCTGGCAGCTAGGTTAACATAAGGTTAAGGAAACAACAAAAATGAGCAGAAAGAAGAAGGAAAGGACAACAAAAAAGTTAGCTTTATTTCTTCTATGTGGTACAATTAATTTTAAAAAACTATACAAATGAGTATTACTTTACATTTTATTTTTAAATTTAAGGCTTTAAACCCATGTGATGACATAATAAGAATTTAGGTTATATAAAATAGTGCGGTCAATAACATGTATTTGATGATTTTTAAGGGTTTTAAGTGTTTTGATATGTCTGAAAGCAATATATATTCACATGCCTGGTTGCACATTAGTGTTTGGTTAATAAGTTTTTAAGTCAGACTTCTCAAAAAAAATTAATTCTGTATCTATTTTCAATGCTTATTGCAGCAATATTATACATAAATGCAGTGCTACTTAAGTGGTAGTTTTAGCATATACTACGATTTCAAGGATAATAATCGATTTTTTCTCTAAAAACATTAACTTGTATTTATTGCAAGAAAGCATTATGCTAATTGCCTTAAAGAAATGCAAAGGAATTTAGGAAAAGTTCATTTTATTGAATTTATTATGTTCTCAGCACACAGAAGAAAAATACTGATAGAAAATAGCTTATGATGTAAAGCAATATATAATGAGCCCCAAACAAATGGATAGATATGAAGAGATCATAAGAAATCATAAATTATGCATCCCTGACAAATATTTTCTAGAATTGAAAGTGAAATACAATGATACATTGAAATATGAGTATTTGCTTTCTAACCATGGAACATATGCTATAAATTATCTTTTTTTACAGAAAGATTATGTGGACAGCACATAATGATGCTAAATTTGAAATGTCCAAAGTATATTGTTATGTTTTTAACAAACACACAGGATTGCTTGTATAGGAAATTCATAAGATGACAGTATAAACTGATGCTGGGACAAGAAAAGAATGTTTGCTGTCACCAATTCAAAATTAAACAAAAGGATTTTGCCATTGCAGAAAGACAAAGAAGGAAGAAAAATACACAAGGACTGTAAAGGAAAATATAATACCATCAAGATTCACACATAGCGTGTTCATACAAAATGCAGAAGAAACTATAATAAATAAGTAAATTTATCAAGGATGCCAGGAAGGCCAGTGTACAAAAATCAGTTGTCCATATAATATCAATTAAAAGTTAGAATAAAGTAATGATACCATTTAGAATAGCATCAAAATATCAACTATCTAGGAATAAATCACATAAAAATACATTAAGAGCTCTATTCCAAAATAGAAAACATTAATATGACAAAGAGAGCTAAACAAATATAGATATCATTACTGTTACAGATTGGAGAACATGATCTATTTTTAAGATATCAACTTCCAACTAACTCATCTATAGGTTTAACGCAATTCAAGAACTTAAAAGATCTTTTTGTGGTATAGGAAGTGATTGGTCAAGCTGATTCCAAAATTTACATAAAAATAAGCTAAAAGAGCCAAGCCTATCTTGAACGCATAGCAAGTTGGAGGAGTTTGATAGTAAAGGCAAAAATAGAGGAAAAGAACAAAAGAACAAAATAGAGAACAGAAGTTGACCTACAGTTATATGGTTTATGACAGAGTCACTCATACAAATCAGTTGCTGAAAGGATATGCTTTACAATAGAGCACCGATAGGAAGCGGTCTGTGTGGAAAAACTAAACCTTGACTCTTACACCACATCGTAATCGATTCAGACATGGTGGCAAATGACTGTAATCCCAGCACTCAAGGGGGCTGAAAGAAAATTATTGCAAGTATGAGTCCAGCCTAAACAATTTAGCCAGGCCATGTCTCACAAAAAATAATATAAATAAATAAATAAATAAATAAAAATTTAAAAGTTTGGGAATGCTGTAGGGTCCACTGAGGAAGCCCTGGGTTCAAGCCCCATACCCCAACCCCTATAGGAACACAGGTCTAAATAAAGAATTAAAACATCAATCTGGGGATAAAATAGGAAAATATTTCCATGATTTAGGAGTAGGCACTGTTTTAACGGACTGATCACAGAAAGAACTAACTATAAAAAGAAAACAGTTCATTTGATTCTATCAAAATTAAGAATTTCATGTCCATTGAAAGACATCATTAAGAAAGAGAATAGGCAAGGAACAGAATGAAAGAACATATTTGTGATGCACATATAGGACAAAGTACTTGCAGCTATCATATGAAAAGGGGTCCTCCAAATAAAGAAGGAAAAAAGAAAAGCTAATTTTTACAAGAGCAGATAAAAAGAGGCTCCTCATGAAAAGCATATTCAATCAAAACTGTTTATAAAGCAATTTAGTAATGACAACTAAAGCTAAGTGTAAGTGTTCCTGTAGCAATTCCATGTCTACATATAGACCCAAGAGAGGTAAACTGTATATCCACAAAAAGACGTGTATGAGAATTTTTAGAGTTGCTTTCTCTATAATAGCTCCAGGCTCTTATGATCTTGTATCTCCATCAGTATGAGAAGGAATAAACAATGGGTCCTTCATTCATATAATGGAATACAACAGAGCAATAAAAACATACTGATACTTGAAAGAATATAGATGAAATTATAAAACAACTTTATTCCCAGAAAAAGAAAAGAGATACAAAGAATACATATTTCTGAGTCAATCTGCTTTCGGTTCATAGACCAAAAAAATGAGTACTAGGGTAATATAAGATACACTAGTATTTACATTTCAGAGAGAGTTACTTTCTGGTGTAAGAGACTATTCATGACTATTAAGAAAAGAAAAATAAAATAAAAAGATAAGATAAAGTAATTTACCTTCCAGCTATAAACTTGGAAAATAAACAACTCAGTTAATCCTCTCTCTGATCTAGGAAAAGTTGTCTCCCACAATTTCTTTTCAATTACATTATAAAGAACTGTGAAGAAAAAGCTAAAGAAGAGAAAAATAGGGCAATTTTGGATAAAATATTGTAAAACTTTACTCGAGGCTTTTGTAAAGAAGGAGGGGAAGAAGGTTTGAAGGGAGGGAAGGAGAATGGGAAAAAAAATAGCAGCAGCAAGATATGTCATGTACAGGTACAAATCCCTTATGGTGAATGCAACCATTATGTATATCTAAAAATGTACCAATTTAAAAAAACTTTCATGAAAATTAAAATACAAATACATGTATCCATAATACAGGGTATCACTAAATGCATTCACTCTATTTCTGTTTCTTCTTCCAAACTACACACACACACACACACACACACACACACACACATGAACACAGGCTCACGCACACACAAATATTAAGCGTTTTCACTTCTCTGAATCTCAATGATAAAATAACTAGTAGAGAGAATAGAAGCTAGTCACAAATATCTTCCATTATAATCTTCTCCCTACTATGGCATTTAGACAACTTCTCAACTGGATGTTTCTTAGAGTCTGAACCTTACAAATAACACTTGTACATTTGATGTCATGTCCCTTTGAAGTCTTGGAGACAAATCTAAAATAACAAATCATCACACACCCCTTGTGGTGGCAGCGCAGCTGCAGGACTTGTGTAGAGACTGGTAACTGAACAGGCAAGGTACACAGTAACCTTTATAGTCATTTATTGTTATTACCTATTTCAACTATCCACTTTCACCTAATCTCTTCTATAAAAAGCTATTTGATATTCATAGAATCAGGATTTTAATTGGGTTGGCTACTCTACCCAACGTTTAAAAATTAAATTGGGAATGGAAAGGTTTCAGAATAAACTGACAAAATACATATTTGGGTGGTATAAGCAAAGAGATACATGTAAAGGTGTTCCATCATCCCAAGAGAGTATTAACAAGCGAAAGACATAACCAAGTCAGTTGTGTGACATATGTTTGCTATGCTTTCAGTGTAACAACATAATTTAGGAAATCTCTTGGAAGTTTTTAAAGTGAGCCCAATTTTTATTGCTCAAAACAGTCTGATCATTATTTTGGGACTATTTTCCTTAAAATAGTCAAATGACTCATATTTTAGAAGAAAGCATTACATTATTTCACGTAGTTTGACAAAATCAAAAAGTTGCAGAAATATGTGCATCTGCTTTTTCTAAGAATAGACTTTGAGCTGTTTATACCTGAAACAGCCTGTCTCTCAAAGCAGCGTCTCAGTCCCTGGACATCTGAACATTATGGTATATATCTAGACATCCCCCCAAAGCCTCACAGATGCAGCTTCTGAGAGGCGATTGGATTGAGGGGGTGACACTCATCTCACTGATGCGTTTCTGGTTAAATGTGATGGTGGGAAGCAAAGCCGGCCCAGGGAGGAGTCATCAGGGCTGTGACCTGGAAAAACGCACCTGCCTCTCCTCCCTTGGTCCCTGTCTCTGCTCCCTGCCTGCCTGGCTGTGAGCAGCCTCCTCTGCCACGCCGGCCCGCCTCGGAGCCAGCCACGGACTGAAACCACTACAAACTGTGAAGTAAAATAAACTTCTCCCTCAAGTTGCAGATATCAAGTATTCTGTCTCTGCCAGGAGAAAATAACCTTATTTTCATATTTGGGATTAGATTTTTCTCAAAGAGTGTAGAATAAGTGTCTCATTTTAGACTGTCCTACTCAGTCCTTCATATGCCTTCATATTCTACAGAATGGTCTCAGATACTGAATTATAAAGCTACGATTGAAAATGTAATGAAAATCATATTAAAATTGACATATTGAAATACGAATGATAAAAAGAAAAACAAGAGGAACAATTTTTGACTGCAAAGAAGCATCTGAATTATCTTGTCTGGTTCTTTGATCATTTGAGGAGAGAAGTAAGATGGCCAATGTAAACATGCGAGTAGCTCAGAGGGAGTCAGACTGTTCATTCAAGAAAACGATGCATGCCTGCTCTTCACTACTGTGTAGAAGACTACTCCTGGAAATAGGAAATGTCCTGTGCATGAGTTTTAACGTCAGCTTGACAGCTGTGTTGCCATGCTATGCATATATATCTGAATGTGCATTATATACCAAATGTAACAAAGAAATATCCAGTGTTTTGTCAACTGTGCAATGCAGTGTAAGCAAGTTCTGGGGCAGCACTACCTGGTAGTGAAACTATACAACAACATACTGTACACTTCAAAAAGCTAGTAGAGAGAATTTTGAAAAATTTCAGCATAAAAAGTGATAAATGCTTGAGGAGATAACATGATTTAACATTTACATATGTAATATACACATGCACTGAAACATCTAATGGTACCTCATTAATATTTACAACTTTTACATTTTTATGCATTGGTTAAAAGTTTAAAAATTAAAGATAAAAAAGAATTCATGGCTAAGAAAAAGGTTTGCTGCCTTCAAGGAACTGTGTGACTTTCCCTGTGTAATAAAACTTCTGTGACTGATCACATAACCCTTTCACTTTGGTTTCCAGGAAGTTCAGAGACAAACTAGAAGGCCAACTCTATCAAATAGACTTCGTGATTTTTTAAGCACAGTTTTTCTATTTATATTTACATATTCTGTAACTCCTAAACTACCCATTTTATCACAGTTTTATCGCTTAGGGGTTTGTGCAAGCTTCTTGAAAACTTATGGTGTGAGGGTTGGAGAAATAATTAATTTGCTAATGAAATCTAGGTAAGAGGTTGTACTAACTTGCTATGGTTGCATAATAAATACCATAAAGTAGGTGGCTTACACAAGGAAAATTCACTGTTCCACATTTCTGAAAGTCAGAAGTCCCAAATCGAGATGATGGCAGGGTCAGTTCCTTTTGAAAACTGAAAAGGAGAATCAGTTTGATGCCTCTCTCCTAGCTTCTGGAAGTCTGATGGCCATCTTTGGCATTCCTTGGCTGGTAACTGCATCAGCATGGCCACTGACTATATTTCCCCCTTGTGGGCCAGTTGGTGTCTGTGTACGAGTTTCCCCTTGGTATAAGAACACAGCCACTTTGGGTTGGGATACACCCTAATCATCTCAAGTGGATCATCTGTGAAGACTTTATTTCCAGGTGAGGGCACATTCACAGGCACTAGGATTTAAAGATTTCATCATCTTTTGGGGAGACACAAGTGAATCAATAACAGAGGTTACACCGAGAGTAAGAGGACAAATTGGAAAGAAATCTCTATGTGCCTTCAAAGTCTATGTTTTTTTCTTCAAACTCTACTAGCTAAGCTTCCCTGTGCTTCCTCGCTCCAGCTAACCTTGGAAATTTCTGCCCCCGTCTATCCCCTCATAAGCATCATTTGACTCTTCCAATACCTCCAACAACCTGGAGTGCAGACGGGGGTGTGAAAGCAGATGTGTCTTGTCTCTCCGGCACACACCAGTTTACACCAGTGCCTTTGCATGGTGATTTGTTAAAGAAACGGGTGAGAGAGGTCTGAGAGTGTACTGCTATCAGCGAGGTTTTATTAGGAGCTCCAGTGGTGATCATGGTAATGCCACAGACTCTCCCTTCTTTATCCTGGCTCTGCAGGGATACTGCTTCCTTCTTTCTGTTACAGTGCTCTCCATCTTTCCCTTGACCCTCATCGTTCGTGTGGTGCAGGTGATGATGGTTTTGAATGGGGTAGGGACAGGACTAAAATTAGTGCAATTAGGTCAGTTTGGCTCCTCACAAAAACTGCAATCACTTCCCACTTCCCCTTCTTCCTTTTCCCTCCAAGATTGCAGTGAATGTATGGACTACCGTGGTTGTCCGGACTAGTGGACAGATAGTCTTCCAATCTATGAGGGCCCCAGGGACATCCCTCGTGAGGACTGTCCCTGAATGACACCTTTCCTGGGATGCGATGCTGGAGGCAGGTGGCCTGGCTCTTGCAGTTTAATCAGGGCTGGGGCAGGTGGTCCTCCCTGCAGTCCTCAGCATCCTCATTTCCCACTGGCACTGCATAGCTGTAACCACCTGTGTATCCTGCTGCAAGGCACACAGGGCATTTCCCATCCTAGCTCTGCCCCAACCACTGGCAGGCTTGCTTAAGAAGCTGAGCACCAGTGTTCTCTGCTCCTAACTGCACCCCAGCACTGGGTTCAATCTGATGGCCCTGCTCCCTGCCCTCAGTCAGTAAAATCGTTTCCTCTCCTTGCTGTTGTCATTTCTCTTAAATAATATAAAATACCTCTTAACTGCTGGATAAAGTCTTCAGAAGGAAGACAGTGCTGTATGATCTTTGTCTCCTCTCATTTTCCCCAGATCAAAAGGAATGAAATTCCCCTCATTTCTCTTGTGGTCAAGAAGGGCCTCCCTTATGTAAAACTCCAGTTTATATACTCTGCATCTTGAGAGTGATTGTAATAAAGCGTTTCCTCTGTTGACAGTCTGACTTTCAAGCCTCCTGTCTAGCCATGCACTGAAAATTCCCATCAGGAATGCTGAGGACTGGATTCCATCTCTTTCTCTTTCTGTTTGCGTTGTGTCAGTAACAATTCTAAGACAGCCCCTTCTGTGATGGATGCTTCAGCACAATAGGGAAAAAGTCACACATTCACAAAAACGTAAAAGAACAAGTGGTTCTCGCCTACACATGCATGCACACCAGATGTTATCTCCACTAGGTAATAATGATCTCCAGTGTGTACTAAGGGTCAAACATGGAACCACATACTTGACATACATTATCTCATTTAATCCCAGCAACAACTTTGAAATGTGGGGCTTTTTAGTCTTATTTACCAGAGGAAGAAGCTGAACCTTAGAAGAAAGACATCATTTTCCCTTATTCAGTTTCTTGTAATTAGTTATTTACACTTTACATACAAATAGCTAGAAGTCGAAATCAGAAAATTCTCTACTTCTGCTTACTTCGATCTAAAAAGCCTTAAGTAGCTGAACTACACTTTACCTTCAGGCCCCATTTTAATTCTTACAAAGTTTATGTTCTAATACAGCAATTCTACATAGTCTCTCATCTTCTCTTCTGAGATGTCCACCTTGCCTGAAACTTTATATCTGTCTAGCAATTCCTCCATTACCTGTGTCATTACCATGTCCCTAATTGTCAACTACAACTCTTCCATTCAGGTGTGGAACTGATTGTCATTTTTACTACATAAAGATTCTATCTCACAGATATCCTGTTGTCCAAGCACTGGTCATGCCTAGTAAATGCAACTATCATCAATAACAGCTAGCAACTTCAATAAAACAAAAGTGAGGAGCAGTTTAAGCTCAAGAACTTATAGTAATACACAAAGCAAAGAACCTCACAAAGGTTTCTTTTTACTTCCAATGGAAACTCTCCCCTTCCTTCAAAGCTCAGCCTTCTGGTCAAGAGCTTGAAGAGGAACTTGTCCAAGAAAGACATTGCAGCATTCCATATATTTCTACTTGCCTATCACTTTTTTTTCCTAGTATGGTGCATGCTTAAAATGCAGAAATATTTTGTTTTCTGAAAACTTTACCCATATACTTTTGTTTTCATATATGATGAAACCAACAGAATTCTATCCTTCCCGGCAAAGACATTCAGAGTTCATTCAGAAAACAAAAGCTCTTAGACCTAAAAGTCAGCACAATTGATGAACAAAACAGAGAGGCAGGCTAATTTCATGTCTTTTAGCAGTTCAGTTACATGGAGGTAAATTTTCTTGGCTTCCAAGCCTGACTGGCATAAAGATAAGGCAAACCTCAGCTTGTCCCTATTCCGCACTCTGGAGGACAGGGAGAGTTGCAGTTAGGAGAACCGTCCACAAATAGCGCTTCGTTGCCTTGGCAAAGAATTTGGACAAACTAGGATTTTGACCAAGGTACAATTTTTCTTTCTTTCTTTCTTTCTTTCTTTCTTTCTTTCTTTCTTTCTTTCTTTCTTTCTTTTTTTTTACGAAAAACAGTTAACAGTGGCAAAAGTGACAGGATGTGGCTACAGAAAAGAGCAGGTAAAGGAAGAATGTCTCATAAAAGGATTTTTGGTTTGTTATTTTCATCATTCTGACATTTTGATGAATGCATAACCACAGAATAAGCTGGACGCTGACATGTTAATCATGGAATCTGTGTCTGCTGTTGATTTGCTTTCAGATTTGAACATGAAGGTGCTGAAGGATGCTAAATCTTAAAGAATACTATACAGGTTTAGCCTCTCTAAACTGGTTTGTTACTGTAAGAAAATGTAACTATTGAATGTTTGTGGATGTCTGTACATTTCATAACATACAAAAGAAAAACCAATTCATGAGGTCTGCAGGAAATGCAAATATATGTTTTCTACACTACCTCAGTAACACAGTGGGTTAGGAGGTATGGAGATTTGCCACCACAAGACAATTTTTATAAGTCACTTGATCATCATTTTCCACCAGATATTTTATTTTAGTTTCCTAGTGTCATGGTTTGCTTTCCCCTACTTACTCTATACTACTTCTTTAAAGCTAGAACCTAAAAATCTAATTGAATAAAGGAGTCTTCTCAAGACAAAGCTTCTAGTTACAAATAATTTCTGTCATCCTTCTAAAACATAGGGCAGCAGTAGTGAACCTACGGCACACACATTATTTGTTTTTCTTTTAAGACAAAAGATGTTAATGTGCGAGTTGTTCTCTTCTAAACTAAAACCTCACTTATTCAGGCTTAACTGCAGTGGTGGCACTTTGTAATAAGAAGTGGGTTTGGGGCTGCAGTTTGGGTGCTCGTCTCTAAAAGGTTCATCACTTTTATAGGACCTCAGATTTGATACATTAAGTCCTGGAAAATAAAATAACAAATATATTTCCCCTAACTCTGATAATTGTAACTTTCTGAAAATAACACTAGACACACCTGTCAGAAAAACACATCAATGCTTAGGGGTAAATTATTTTTTAAATATAACAATGATAGAACACAAATAATGGAAGGATTAAATCATTGATGTCAAGAAGAAAACAAAGCAACAACCCACTGCAATTGATATTTTAAGTAAGAAAGAAAACTGAGGCATGACAAAATAGGTCATTCTCTTCTACTATGCAATATGAGGATTAAAATTTAACAGTAACATAGCAAGTATATATTTCAGTTACCTGAAGTCAATAGTCGACTTAAAAGAAAGCAGGACCATCACATACCATCCTTCTTAATTGCCCTATATAGAAAAGTTAATGGAGAAGGGATGGGAAAATGATGTGAGAAGGATACACTATAAATCTGCTCTGCTGGGATCATCCCCATGGAGGTGAAGAACAGCCTAAGGGTTGATTCACTGTATAGGATCATACACAAACAAAATTTGTTTTGTTTTCTTTCAGGACACTACATGTCGAACTCTGTAATTGCAATTGCCTTTTCTGTGGTAATAGAAAATATTAAATTATATTTAATTCTCAAGTTTGGTATGTAAAGTAACTAAGATTAAATCCCGAGATAGTGTTGGAAGAAACTTGTTTCATGGATGTACCTAGGAAAG
Source organism: Dasyprocta punctata (assembly GCA_004363535.1). Lineage (NCBI taxonomy): Eukaryota > Metazoa > Chordata > Mammalia > Rodentia > Dasyproctidae > Dasyprocta > Dasyprocta punctata. The sequence continues at coordinate 136,216 of RJWM01001388.1, read as the reverse complement.
CAGATATATTGGTCAGTGAGAGACTCTGAATCCAGCTCAGACCAGCCTGCAGTGAGCACCTTCCAAGGAGAGGTTATACCACCCTCTCCATCAGGAATGTGGAGGAAAACTTGACTGTTGCCTTAAAACATAGCACTCAGAGGAAATCAGAGAGAAAGAGTGCTGATTCAGGTAGGAAGAGGAGGACAGGTAGGGCGTTGGAGAATGAGCGAATAAGCAAGGGCACCACACAGACATCGTCTTCCCTAACAAGTAAACGAGGCCTTTGACACTAGTATAAAACATTTGTCCCTAAGACATAAACTTCAGTGCAAATCAGCTAAAAAAGAATCAGGCATTTGAGCAAATCTACAAACAATGGCTAAGACCTTGTGTGAGTAGTCTAAAATAAGAACTTGTCAGAGCCTGTCAGAATGCCTCAGTTTTCTTACTTAAAATATCAATTGCAGTGGGTTGTTGCTTTGTTTCCTGCTTGATATCAATGATTTAATTCTTCCATTATTTGCGTTCTATCATTGTTTTATTTAAAAAGTAATTTACCCCTAAGCATTGATGTGTTTTTCTGACAGATTCTTGATTCATAGAACCCAGTATCGGAGTCTGAGGACCGACACTAGAAAGACTCCCTAGAACATAGAAAGTGGGCCAAAAAGGGACCAGAACTGTCTCTTTAATTCTTACAGTTATGGATTTGTGTTAGACAATTTTCCATCACTATCAAAAAAAAATACCACATGGGACATTGTGCAAAATAGGCCATATACTGGTTCGTAGAACATGCTTAAGTAAATGTAAAGGAATTAAAATTAACCCACACATACTATCAGATCACAGTGCAATGAAATTGGAAATCCATGCCAAAGGAAACTACAAGAACTTCATCAAAACATGGAAATTAAATAGCACACTACTGAACAATCAATGGGACACAGCTGAAATTAAAGAAGACATTAGATGGTTTTTACAGTTGAACAACAATGACAATATAACATACCGGAACTTGTGGGACACAATGAAAGCAATCTTAAGAGGGAAATTTATAGCAGTAAATACCCATATCAGGAAAACAGAACAAGCTCATATAAACAACTTAATGTTGAACCTCAAACTTCTAGAGAAAGAAGAGCAGACTAAACCAAAAGCTTGCACAAGGGAAGAAATTACAAGCCTCAGAGCAGAAATTAACACACTGAGACTTAAAAAAAATACTAAGAATCAATGAATTGAAGAGTTGGTTCTTTGAAAGATTAAATAAAATTGATAAACCATTGGCCACCCTTATCAAAAAAAGGAAAGAAAGGACTCAAATCCATGCAATTAGTAATGAAAAGGGTGAAATCACAACAGACCCTATAGAAATCCAGAAAATTATCTATACCTACTTTGAAAACTTGTATTCTAACAAGATGGAAAATATAGAAGAAATGGACAGACTCTTAGATACGTATGAATTACCAAGGTTGAATCAAGATGATATAAATATCCTAAACAACCCAATATCAATAAATGAAATTAAAGATGTAATTAAAAATTTATCAACAAAGAAGAGCCCAGGCCCTGATGGATTCACTGCTGAATTCTACAAGAAATTTAGTGAAGATCTAGCACCACTACTTCTCAAACTCTTTAATGAAATTGAATGGGAAGCAATACTCCCAAATTCATTTTTGGAAGCAAGCATTACTCTGATTCCAAAACCAGAGAAGGATCCAACTAAGAAAGAGAATTACAGGCCAATCTCGCTGATGAACATTGATGCAAAAATTCTTAATAAGATATTTGCAAACAGACTGCAGCAAATCATCAAAAAGATTGTATACCATGATCAAGTGGGATAAATTCCAGGGATGCAGGGATGGTTCAACATACATATATCCATAAATGTAATATATCATATTAGCAGAGCCAAGGACAAAAGTCATATGATTATTTCAATAGATGCAGAAAAAGCTTTTGACAAAGTCCAGCACACATTCATGATAAAAACTCTATAGAAAATTGGAATAGATGGTCTTTATGTCAATCCAATAAAAGCTATCTATGACAAACCAATAGCTAACATCATACTAAATGGACAAAAACTGAAAGCTTTCACCCTAAAATCAGGAACAAGACAAGGATGTCCACTCTCTCCACTCTTATTCAACATAGTACTGGAAATTTTAGCCAGAGCAATTAGACAGGAGAAAGAAATAAAAGGAATAAAGATAGGAAAGGAAGAAGTTAAACTAGCATTATTTGCAGATGACATCATACTCTATCTAGGATATCCCAAAAATTCCAAGAGACTTCCAGATTTAATAACCAGAATTAGCAATGTAGCTGGTACAAAGTCAATACTCAAAAATCAATAGCATTTTTGTTCATGAATAACAATCTCACTGAGAGAGAAATTAAGGAAACAATACCTTTTACAATAGCATCCAAAAAAATGAAATATTTAGGAATCAATCTAACAAAAGATGTAAAAGACCTCTATACTGAAAACTATGGTATTCTGAAAAAGGAGATTGAAGAGGATATTAGAAGATGGAGAGATATCCCATGCTCTTGTGTAGGAAGAATCAATATAGTCAAAATGGCCATGCTTCCAAAACTTACACAGATTCAATGCAATCCCAATCAAAATACCAATATCATACCTTACAGAATTAGAGAAAACAATCCTCAAATTCATCTGGAACAAGAAGAGACCTAGAATAGCAAAGGCGATCTGGGCAACAAAGACAAGACTGGGGGCATCACAATTCCTGACCTGAAATTATACTATAAAGCTACTGTAATAAAAACAGTGTGGTACTGGCAAAAAAAAAAAAAAAAAAAAGACCCGAGGATCAATGGAATAGATTAGAAGATCCAGAAACAACTCCCAACACACTAAGGTATCTTATCTTTGAAAAAGGTGCCAAACACATTCACTGGAAGAAAGATAGCCTTTTTAATAAATGGTGATGGAAAAATTGTGTTTCCACATGCTGAAGATTAAGATTGGGCCCATATCTTTTACCATGTAGTAGGTTAAAATCTAAATGGATTAAAGATCTCAACATTAAAACAGAAACATTAAATCTGCTGGAAGATAGAGTAGGTAAAACTCTTGAAGACATTGGTGTAGGCAAAGGCTTTATGAATAAAAGCCAGACTGCGCAGGAGTTATCACAAAGAATCAACAAAAGGGGTCTCATCCTACTGAAAAGCTTTTGCACAGCAAGAGAAACCACCAACAGAGCGAAGAGACAACCCACAATAGGGGAGAAAATGTTTGGCAGCTGTCCCTCAGATAAAGGATTAACACTGAAAACGTATAAAGAACTTTTAAAAAATCAGTCCTCCAAGATTTAAAGACCCAATCCAAAAATGGGCATTTGCAATGAACACACACTTTTCAGATGAAGAAGTACAAAAGGCAAATAAATACCTGAAAAAATGTTCAACATCACTGACCATTTGAGAGATGCAAATGAAAGTAACACTGAGATTCCACCTCACCCCAGAAAGAATGGCTAGTATTAAGAAGTCAACCAATCACAAATGCTGGAGGAACTGTGGGGGAAAAGGAACCCTTCTCCACTGTCGTTGGGAATGCAGGCTGGTGCAACCACTGTGGAAGTCAGTGTGGAGATTCCTCAAAAAACTGGAATTGTAGGTCCCATTTGACCCAGCTATTCCCCTTCTGGGTATCTTCCCAAAAGAATTAAAAACATCCTACCACACCAATATATGTATCCTTATGTTTATAGCTGCACAGTTCGTAATAGCTAGATCTTGGAAACAACCCAATGCCCCTCGACTGAGGAACGGATGAAAAGATGTGGTATTTCTACCTAATGGAATACTACTCAGCTATAAAGAATGATTATCTAGACATTTTCACTCTCAAATGGATGAGTACTGAAAATACACTTCTCAGTGAATAAGTCACACATATGTAACCATTGTATTGTTACACTGGTGTGATGAACCGAAACAAAATCTATGTATATAAAAATTAGTTAAGACAGTTAAAGAATTTTGAGTGAAAAATAGTTTTCTTGGGTCATCTTCAGATTTCATTTTTAATGTAAAATGTTTATTTGAAAACAATAAAGCAATCATAACCAAAATAGTCATATAGCTGGTTTCTCTTGATTCATTGAGGCAAAAGTTTTGTGCTAATAATTGTTTGGATAATGTTTCATGTCTATATATTTTATCCTAAATAATTTCTGTGAATATAATAATATGCAAAGTGCTGATGATTGTTACTCTCTTATTGGCTGGTTATGAAATTGTTTTGCTTTGGTTTCTTACTTCCCTTTTGTTTAAAAAATCATATTTAAAAAATACCAGAGATGATCTATTTATGATGAAAAAAGATTTTGGCTCATATTTTTGGAAATTTTAGTCCATGTAAGATAGCACGCATGTTTTGGGGTGTGTTACAAAACAGGACAGAGTGATGAGGCTACCAGAGTGGAACAAGCCACCTGACTCATGGGCAGGGGAAAAGAAGATGTAGAGACTGGGGTCCCTCAGTCCGCACCATGGGCACCACCCGGGAGCCTCAAACTTCTCATTACATCCTTCCCCTTAAACTTCCCAAACCTCTAAACAGCTCCACTCTGGGGAAAATTCCTTTAACATATGGGACTATTGGGGACCCTTAAAGTTCAAAGTATATCCAGGTTATTTTGAGATTCCTAGTGAGGAGAGACTACTTACATTAGAATTTACCTGTATTATGGGGAATTGGCTCTTCTCAAGGAAAGCTTTGGGTCCGTATTAAATCTCAAGTTGAACAATTACTCCAGATACATCACATATTAACAGTAAGATCAAGTGGATACTATTATTTAAAAATGCCACATTTGAACCATCAGCAAATCTTTTTTGGTTTTCCTATCAGAATACCCATAACTTGATGACTCATGATGTGCACTACTACTACCTTGTTCCGTCAACTCTTCCCTGAATTGGTTCAGTACTTGCCTGACTGTTGCTCTGTTTCTATCACATCTCTCTCCCAACATCCTTTGTGCAACATGGCCAACATGACCCCTTAGGTCAAATCATGCTACTCCTGCACTCTAACCCTTGACTGCCTCCCTCCTTTTTCATTGGTTTCCAAGGACCTACAAAATTTAGCTAGTCCCTTACTGTCTTCCATCTTTGACTTCACCTGTTGCTATTTTTCCCCAGGCTCAGTTTGATTTCTCTACAATGCTTCAAATATACCTGGCCTACTTCCACCTTGAGGCTTTGGCATTGCTGACTGACTACTGAGATTATTCTGTTCTATGTATCTGCATCCTCACTCACTCACATCCTTTTCCATTTTGCTCAGATAGCCCCACTTCCATGAGCTGCACCTGAACCATTAAGTTTTTAATGCCCCCTCCCTGAAAAATTCTGTCCTCTTGCAGCTGTTCTCTCTTTAGAGTTTATCAATTTATATTATATAGTTATTAGTTTATTGTTTTTCTTAGTTTTAGCAGAGTGATAGCTTGTTTTGTTCACTTTCTGGGTCCTTAGCACTACAAAGGTATCTAATATAGAAAAACAACTTTATAAATATGATTTATAGATTTACTGAATGAATTAATGTAAAGTTAACCATTACAGGGATAAGAGACACCTCAAGACCACTAGGGCAAGTTTTATTTGGTAGAGAAAGGAGGAGAAAATTAAATAGTTGGGGTAAGGCAATAATGAAAGAAAGAGTCGGGACTATTTGGCTCCTATCCAAGTTCTAGAAAATTATCAGGGTCTTAGATGGTCATGCTTTCCATTATGGATTTTCCAAGAACCTTAAGTAGGCTGTGCCTATCATCTTTAGCTCACATGAGAATCCTAGGAAGGTCAAAGAAATTAACCATCATGGGTAAGGTCACTGCATTTAGAAAGGCATTAGCAGATCTGGCTAATATTGAGCCAAGCGTTTAAGACTGTATACCTAGCTTGGAAAACACTCTGCCAGGTATTTGAATATACATAAATAAAACAGGAGGAAGGAATGATGACTATACATTGTCAGTGCTTCCCTGACATGATGAAAGTGAAGGACAAAAACAGAAACTATCACAGATTGTTCTGGCACTCTGAGTCACAGAAAGAGAAAAGGTATCTCTCAAGGGTTACACAGTTTTGCAGGAAACTAGTGCAGGGTTCTCCTTCTCTTTTTAATACTTAGGTTAATTAGTAAATAAATGATGAACCTGGTCTAGTCTGGTCAATTGTTCCCAAACAAATGCAGTGACTTCTGTAGTAGGAAACATTGAAAATATTTCCACTTTTCCCTTAATTGTCTAAGCACACATCCATTAATAATACATAAGCAAGTATTCAGTCTATATAAATATGTATATAATATTTTAATCAAGAAAACACTTAATATTTAAAATATACACAGTGAGAAACTGAACTAGGCAGATCAAAGCTTACAATGATACAATTTCCCAACACAGCATATCTTTTCCTAGCAGTGGAGATAAAGAAGTATTTTCTTCTGTTTCTCTTATAATTAAACTTCTTTGAAATTCCCAAAGACATGTGAAGAGGATACTTATACAAGTGTGACAGTTCCCTGGAGTCTGGCCTTCAATGGGTCTGAGTCAGTGGAGAAGAGATCTGAGTTCAAACTAGCTTCAAACGAGACATACTTTCTACATTCTGGGAGTACACGTTGTAGCAAATACGCAAAAGAACAAAAGCGAGCTGACATTCATCTTTGCTAAACAGCCTATTCACCAAAAAGATAGGATAAATCTTAATAGTTTAAATGGGCTCAAGTAATAGACCCGTTCTTCAAATACTGCCAAATGGATGGAGAAAACCATCCGAAATATACTGGTTTCAGCCATTCCTGAGGCAAGCGAGGTGCTTTATTCCCAGAGCCGTTTTGAGTTTTCATGATACATCACATCTTCTAGCAGTTTTTCCTAATCCCTGCCCGGTTTGGGCCCGAGAGCTCGGCAGTGCATAGGGGAATAAAGCACAGTTCAATCACACGCAGCGGGAGTGGGTGTCGTCATTACGGGCACCCGTTATCATTCTTCAGGTTCATAGTGTCATTGACTTGCCTTCTGACCAATTTCAATGCATTTCTAGGAGGCAAATCGATGTTAAAAAAGCTCTAGACAGTTGAGGCATCAGAGGATATCAGAGCCTAGCTGTAAGTCATGGATACCCCCACCCGCAGAACGGGGGATATATCTTATTTCTCGAACTAATCTAAGTCCGGTAAGCCCTGTAGAACTGACGCACTGGCAACACTCAGTGCATGAAAAAAGTGAGAAATCAAGAGACTTGGATTGTGATTCTGTCTGCCATGGAATGATTGAGGACATTTAAATGAGTAACTGAACTTCTTTGGGTCTCAGTTTTCTCAGTTGCAGGGAGTGCTCTTGGGAAAGCTGTTTATTTACTGTGGATTCCACTTAATTATCCATTCAAAGTAAGCTTTCTCTGGTATTTTATGGCATTATTAGAGAGACCCTTACTGTAATATTGCTTTTGGAATACAGTTAATGTCTCTCCCCCTTCAGTAGACATTTAAAGAGGATTCTGAGTGCAATTACCCAAGTAATCAAACAAGACTGAGGAGTTGGAATTATTTGCCTGGTCAAGTAAAATATGAAGGTCAAAACCAGTGTGGCTTGAGTGGAAAGGTCATCACGTAGGAAATCTTTCACTTTGGCATCCAGTTACAGTTTTGTTTCCTGCTATGTGAATTAAGTTAGCAAGTTAAGATTTACAAAATCCCTTATGGGATAAAATTTTATTCTATGTATCTTAATAACTGAACTTCTACCATTAAAGTTTTCATTAACATTATTAGTTGCACATATTTATGGGGTTTAGTGTGGTATTTCCACATATGCAGAAGTGTATATAAATCAAATCCAGCTTTCCTTAATTTACACTTCCCTCCACCACCCTATGCTCAATCTTCCCAACTTCTATTAATTTTGTTTATTTATTTATTTTTTGTTAAATCACTGTTGTATATTCAGGTCAGCATTGTGTACAGGTTTCACATGAGAGAACATATGTATTTTTGTGCTGGCTTGTTTCATTGAGCATAGTATCTTCCAGTTCCAGTCGTTTTTGCTCAAATGACAGGAGTTGATCTTTATTTTTGGCTCAATAATATCCCATTATGCATAAACACACCCTGCATTTTCTTTATCCACTCAAGTTGATGTGCCTCGAGGCTCATTTCACATCTTGGATATTGTGAATAATGCTAAATAAACATGGGCATGTAAGTATATCTTCAGTGTGCTGATTTTATTTCCTTTGGATAGATACCCAGAAGGGTGACACCAAGATAGCAAGATCATATGGTAGATATATTTTTATTTCTTTGAAGAAACTCCATACTGTCCTCTAAAATGTTTGCACTAATTTACATCCCATCAGTACTGAATAAGAGTTCCTTTTCTCTGCTTCATTGCCAATCCTTGTTATTTTGTTTTTGTTTTTTATTCTTATAATAGCCCTATCTGGAGTAAGATGGTATCATTGTAGTTTCCTGATAACTAGTGATATTGAGCATTTTTCATACATTTGCAACTCAAACTTAAAGATATTTATCATGATTTCTGTGATGTCTGAGAGGCACTATTTGTTTACATTAAATTAAAAGTAATGTCGATGAAATGTGAAGGAGAATGATTTGGCACACTGAAATATCAAGCACTAGAATGGGGCCTCACTGACACCTGAAACCATAAAGGTCTACCTCTGCTGGATGCAATGGCTTTGTCACATATCACCAAAACTTAGCAGCCTAACCTGACACTTACGTTTTATTTCATGATTCTGGAGGTTAGAAGCCCTGACAAACTCAGCTGGGTCCTGTCAATGTATCACAAGATCAAGCTGATGACTTGCTGGAGTTTTATCCAAAGCAATGGGCAAAGTTTCCTTCTTTCAAATTGTTGACAGAGTCCAGCTCCCTGTGGCTCCAGCTCCATTCTCCCGTTTCTTTTACTTACTGTGTGTCAGCAATCAACCCATTTCCACAGCGACCCACACTCCTCATGTGGCTCTTCCATCTTCAAAGCAGCAACAGCTTGTCAAGTTGCTAGGTGTTGTAATGCACACCTGAATCTCAGCACTCTGGAGACTAAGGCAGGAGGATCATAGCTTCAAGCCCAGTCTGGGCAGCTGAGTAACCTCGTGGGACCCTATCTCAAAACAAAAATTTAAAAGGACTGGGGATGTAGCTCAGGGAAAAGGTTCTGTGTTCAATTCCTAGTACCGAAGAAAAAAATAAAAGTCTTATCAAGTCCACTTTGACTTATACTTCTGTTTTCCTCTTCTGTCACTAGCACAAGAATGTTTTCTGCTTTAACTCGATTATCTCTCCGTGCTATATAATACAACCCAATCACAGGAGTAAGAATTCATTGTACTCGAAAGTTTTGGATATTAGCTATGTGGAATTGGTGGGGGGAGCATTTCTAGTCTTCTTTTTCTGGAGATTATAAGGACTAAATAAACTTTTACCAGGATCTAGAGATAATATGATCTTTTGCAAATAAATAGTGTTATATCCATGTGAATCATAATAAATGAGCGTCTTCTACTTTTGTACAATTTAGGAGTTCCGATGATTTCTGATGTTAAGCCCCATTAAAACTTGATGCTGGCCAAACATTTGCCTTTCAACTTTACATAGGCAAGTCATGAATGAAAAGCAATTCAATTTATGTCTACATTACCAAAATCAACTGAGGGGGTTCAGTGAACAAGAATATGAGAAACTTGATTCATGTAAGTAACCATGTGATATAATTCATATAAAATAAAACTCTCATAAGTATAGTCATTATGGTTTAGTAATTTGAATAATTGCCTCAAAGATCTCTCGTTTTCTTCTGGAAATATAAGATTATAAGTAAAATAAAAGCAACCAAAGAAAATTGTTCATCTTATTTTTCCACTAAATAATTGAACACTCACTGAACATTTTGCTTCTGTTCATCCACTTTGAGAAGGTATTTGAATCACTGTAGAAAAGTTTACTATCAGCCAAGTGCCTAAAGCATCATATCAGTTGCCTCTGAAATATTTTAGGGTAGATTAAATAAAAAAAAATCTTGATGAAGAAAATCTCTTTTGATATCTATTGAGAATCACTGCTCAATAACTTGAGAGCAATATAGTACTTGAAACTAATACTTATGCCAGATACTTAAAATGACTTTTTAGCTGTTATATTTTGAAAATATTGAAAGTTATTGCTTCTGCATTTTTGTCCTACAAATACCTCAGTTTCCTTCACTCTTGATCAAACCATTCTTATAAGACCCATTTACTTTCACAATACAGGTGAATGATGTTCTAAGATATTTTCCACCGGCTTTCAACTATGAACTTCAGAGAAAACCTACCAACATGCTTGTGGACCCCTGTGGCATCTTCCCCTTAATTCACACAAACTTCAGAGCAGCCACATCTTCTCGTCACTCCTGCCTTGCTATGCCTCCCCCACTTCCTGCTGTTCCTTCCTCCTCCCTCCTTTCTTTTTCATTCTTGTAACTTCCCTCTCCTTTAACTTTCCTTTCTTCTTTCTTTATGTTCCTTATTTTCTCTTCTTTACTCTTACTATTTTTTTTTCTTCCACTTCTTCTATTTTCATTGGACATACCAAGTTTTCTTCTTCTGGCTTGAAAACAATGCCCTCAATTGTATTTTTCCTTGGTTACTCCCATGAAATTCAGAAACCATTTGCATCAATTTCCCTTAAAATTATATATATAGTATATATATATAATATATTATATATATATATATATATATATATATATATATATATATGACTTGATACATACATAACACATGGCTTGATATCGAGCCCAGACAATTATCCGGGTGCACTCTAACCTGTAACTGTACTTCTTTTGCCCATCTTTCCACTTCATTCCACTATCTCACTTGATTTGTTTTATTTTGGTGCTGAATATTGAGCCCAGGGCCTTGTCCATGCTGCTGAGATAAATTCCCAGACCCTCACACCGTGTTTTGCCTTTGACAGTTCTGGTATGAATTACTTTGCATGTATTCATTCCCTTTTGGTTACTGACTATTTAAAAAACACACAAACAAATGAACAAACAACCCCTCGCTGATAGTTTTCTTATCCCTGCTTCCCATGTCCTCCTGGATTTCTTTTTCTGTTTTTTTTAACCTTGACAATAACAATTTATAAACAGTTCACAGACCAATAAATAAATAAATAAATCAGTCTCGGGTTTATAGAAAAACTGAACCAAAAATAGAGTTCTTATGTACCCCTCCACACACATCGACACAAGTTTCCCTGCCACCATCTTGTGTGAATGGAAAATTATTTACACTCTTTGAGCTAACGTTGATACATTACTAAGGCCATAATTTCTGTTACGACTCACTTTCTGTGCTACACATTTCATAGATTTTAATAAAAATCCATCATGCTATGTATCCGCCACTAGACTTTCATACAGTACAGGCTCACTGTCCTAAAAATCCTCTGTGGTCTCTTTGTTCATTGTTGACAACCTTACCCCTTAAATTCCTGGCAATCACAGACTTTTTTCTCCTGCCCCTGTGGTTTTAACCTTTCCAAGATTGGCACACAGTTGGAACTACACTGTATGCAGCCTTTTCAGACCAGCTTGTGTACTTAGGAATATACATTTAAGGTCTATCCATGTTTTTCATTGTGTTCTAGCTCATTCATTGAATAATATTCCATGCAAAGGAACTCTGCTTACAGCGATATCTTCAAAGCACATTTTGAACTGTAAATCTAAAATTACTTCAACTTCTCTTTAATAGTTGAGCAAGATATAAAACTTTATAAAGTGCTTTTTAAAAACAATATATTGCCTTCATGCATCCAAGGTAACTGGTGAGAAATATGGTATCAATTTAATTCCTGTTTCTTTTCTATGCCTGGAATATTTTGCTTATGTTGTGTTTATCTCTGATGTCTTACAATTCACAATAATGCATCCAGGTATAGGCTTTCCCCCCAATTTTGCCCTTTTTGAAACCCTTCCATTTGAATTCTTGCATATTTGAATAATATCAAGAATTGTAAGACATATTGAAATATGATATTCTTCAGACTGTTTCTACTCTTTACTTTTCATTATTTCTAGAACTTCTTTTTTTTTTAGATATTAGCATTTCAACAACTTCCCTTGTTTCACTTTATCTTTCATTTATAGGTTTCATTTATTTATCCTTAATTCTTTTGGAAAAATTCTTCAAAGTGATTTCTACTTTTCTAAATTTGCTATGGTATATTTTATGGCCCAGAAAACAGTTACTACTTGGTGAATATTCCACATGAGCATGAGAAGAGTGTGTATTTTGCCATCATTGAATATAGCACTAGATTCATGTCAGTTAGATTAAATTAACAGTGATGTTTAGGTCAATGTACAAAATTGCATCCTTAATTATATTCTGAGTCATTGAGTCTTTATTTTTTAGTTTTCTAAGTAGTTATGGTAAAGTTTGCAATACACATTTGCTTCTAGATGGAATATAGACTATGTCAAGGAAATCTAACTATATTACAAAGGTATGATACAACATCATTGGAGAGGGAAAGGATAAAAATGGCTTACAAAATAATTTCAGAAATGAGTGGAGTCAGTTTCATATTAAGCAGTGTACCCTAGTTGATGTTTCTCTCTCTCTCGCTCTCTGTCTCTCTCTCTCTGTCTCTCTCTCTCTCTTTCTTTGGTACCAGGGATTGAACTCACAATCTTGCGCCTGCCAGGCAGGCATTTACACCACTGTGCTAAATCCCTGGCAATGTTTTTCTCATAACAATGGTTAAATTTTTTGTTTCGCTACATATGTCTATAACATTTAGTAGCTAGGTGAATGAGGTGAATGGATGGAAGACAGTAAAAGCCAAGTTTCTCATTTTTGATTAGGAATTTATAGATAAACAATGAGAGGAGGCTAGAATGAACCAGGTGATCATAGAGTTGGTCAATATGAATTCATATGTATGAATTCATGTATAGCTTCATAAATACACAGTGTCATATAAAATATTATAGATAGGTATATATACACAGTTCGTTATTCACATACACACATGCACTTCCTTGCTGTGTCAGGGGAACATGCCTAGAAACCAGAACACCCAGCAGAACAAGCATGCCTGGCTCTAAAATCTTGGCTAATATTATTCTCAAATAAAAGAACTAGGGTTCTTTGAAAAACTAGATGGTTTAAGTGCTGTGGCACATAAATTATGAGTTTGGAGAATTTCGTAGTTCCAGAAAGTATAAAATAAGATAGTAATAAAAAAATAATAAAATTCACATTGATGAAGAACATCAAAAGGACAAAGAACCAATGGCCAAAGTTGGAATAATTTGAAAAACAAAATAAAGTCTTACTGCATTATTCCATATCAAGGAGTCCATACAGATAGAAAGGAATGATTGAATAAATAAATAAATAAACCAACTAAGTAGAAGAGCCAAATCTCCCATGAAGAAAACCACATCATTTAAATAGCTACTACACCCTTAAGAAATTGGAAAACAATCCCTAAATCCTTCACTGTGTTTCTGTAAATAGTGCTTGTTTTCCAAAAAGGATAGTACAAAAAGAAAGAAAAAGAAAAAAAGGAAGGAAGGAAGGAAGGAAGGAAGGAAGGAAAAGAAAAGAAAAGAAAAGAAAAGAAAAGAAAAGAAAAGAAAAGAACTTTATAGTGAAGAAATTTGACCACAGCCAGGTGAACAGTGAAAATGCTTTGTCTTGTTACTAAAATGTACTCGTGATAAAATGCACTGAAATGACACTTAACTTTTGTCATCTCCATTCCTAAAACACATAACCCCTGTCAAATACCAAGACAACATTTGATGAATTCCAGAAGAGGGGCATCCTACAAAATACCTGACCCAATATTTCAGAAAAATGACAAGGTCATTAAAAACTAAGAAAGTCTGAGAAAATGTTACAGGCCAGAGGAGTCTAAGGTGACGATGACTAAATGTAATGTGGCATTTTGGATAAAATCTTGGAGAGAAAAAGGACTTTTGTTAAAAATGAAAATCCATATAAATTATGGGCTTCAAAAATAATGACTAAATATTCATTAATTACAAGACACTCTTGTGAAATAGTAATAATAGAGGAAACTGGGAATATGACCCTATATATGAGAAGTGTCTGCATTGTCTTTACAGTTTTTCTGCTAACCAAAAATTGCTTTATAAATAAGATTGATTTTTAAAATCACTTCCATGAAAAAATTCATTATATTACAAGTAGAAAATTAAAAGCAACCCTAACATCTAATAAGGAAATTGTTCATCAATACCAACAAAGCAAATAAAAAGTCAGTTTATGTTACTGTTTTAAAAATCAGTGCAAATGATCAGTGCAATTTAGTGATCAAATGTAGTTTCCTCTGGAGAACTAAACCAAAAGGAGGAGTGTAGGAGAAGAGACTTTTGTAATGTAAAAACCAGCTTATTTTATTTCACATTCTAATTGTATTTATGTAAATTTGTTGAAAAATACTATTTGTCATAAGAAAGATCAAATGTTGAGGAGGCCAGCCCTTATTTCATGACGAAGTATCTTTAACATATTTCACTATGATACAGTAAATCTTCCCTTATTGGTGGGGAGGACTCTCAGCAGACCTGAAAGTCTGGATAGGGCTGAATCCTAAACTGAATCCCTTTTTCATCTTAGCTAAACTTCTCATGCACTCTCTATAAATGTGCACTTTGAGTTGGGACACCAGAACTATCAACAATGTTTTTCCTTCTTCACAGTTTTGTGGATAGATGATTAACTTTTACCCCAGATCTCAGCAACCCTCTGTACATGATTTCTTTCTTCTTTCCCTGTTGAGAACTTCTGCCATCTGTTTTAAAAGAAACACTTCATTACTTTTCCTTGAGATATCCAAGTTTGCTAACATCACTGCTCTTGTGCCTTTAGACCAATATTAAGTAAGATAAACACTGCTTGGATAGAACCACTGCAATAATGCAACAGGTGATTTGAAAACCTTGATGGCTACTAAGCAGGTAGCACATAATAGCATAGACACACTGGGTTCATATCCTGGGAAAGGCTGAGCAGGATGGTGTGAGATTTTATCTCACCAGACAGAACTGCAGGCAATCTAAAATTATAAATTGTGCATGTCTGGAATTTTCCATTTAGTATTTATTTTCAAATCACAGTTGGCTGTAGGTCTCGGAAGATAAAGAGAGTAAAACTGTGGATCAAGTGAGACTACCTTGACAAACAGAGTCCAATCCTGGGCACAAATCAACGGTAACCCCAAATTACAGTAACTTACAAAGCTTATTCTAAGTAGCGTCTCCCAGACTATAACTCCAGAGCTTCAAACTTTCTTGTTTGCCAACATTTACACAATATAATCTAAACATTTAGTACAGCTTAAAAGATACTATCTGTCTTCAATAAATCCTTCACCATAATCTCACCTGCTCAGCTGCACATCTACACCAGCCACACGGGCATCCATCTGATTTTTCAAATTTTTGCTGATTTGGTCATACATTTCCATACTGTCCCAATGTTTCCTTCCTTTCTCTAGTTTTTAACATCTTATGTATGGTTCAGTTCTTAGCCCAAATGCAAACTCCTCTTATAAAAATCTCACTTAGATTTTGTTGATCAGAAAAAAAAAAATAATACCCAGGTTTGAGTCTCATAGCCCTTTAAATACTAAAAAGAACGTGTGGTTCTTATTTTAATTTTCCTACATTAGAAACATGTTCTACATGTCTATTTATTTACAGCTTTATACATCTATTTTTTAATGTGATTGTAAGCTCTCAGAAGGAAGAGACCATGCTACTCATCTCAAGATCTCTACCTCTTGTGCAACTCAGTGCTTTACACAAAGCAGTGGCTACAAACACCTGCATAAACTGAAATATATTCCTTTGATGAAATTACTAGTGAAACGTTCCAGGAGTCAAATGCACAGGTCATAATATTTCCTCTCTAAATTCTATGAGGGTGAACGCTGGGCACATCCCAGGAGCTAGAGTTCTCAGTTAGTATACTGTTTGCATGCCAAGTTGCACTTCATGTGCCAAAATACACATACCAACTGCTAAATTAAATCTAGTGGACCACTTGATTCTACAAAAAAACTCTACAGAGAGGATATATTTAGACAAAGAATATAGCTTTTTGCAGGTGCCCCAGGAAGTCTTAACAAGAAATGAGTGCTGAACTGCCTCATGTGATCAGGACACTTCATGAGAAAGAACTGCAAGAAAAAAATTAAGTGCAATGTTTTCTTCTTTTTAGTGCTGGTACAATTCTCCAGTCTTCCTGTAGTATCATTTATTTTATTTGGCAGTTCCTCTTGGGAAATATTTCCACTGTCATTTTTAAAAGGGAAATGTATTACGGCAAGTAAATCCTCACTTGTGATATTAATAAAAGGAAGAACTATTGAACTTGCTTGGGACCTTAAAGAGCCACTGAACAGAAACTTTCTTGAAGAAACAATCTGACATTCTCATCTGCATTGCCCTTGAATTTCCATCTTAATGAGCAATATAAAAGCCAGAGAAATTCATTCTGCATTTATATTGGCTTAATCATCAAAATGAATGCTGCATTCTCACAAATAGGTATTACAAATGGATTGAAATAGAAAAGATTTTTCTTAAGGTGCCCAATTTATAACCAGAAAGGAAAGATGGGGCAAACAAGAAGTTTTCTTCCACAAATGTCAATGTTCCTCTCTCAAACACAGTGTGCTTTAGAACAGATGCACTTTATTCTCTCAAACACATGAAGTCCCTACTGACTGACGTAGTAAATTCTGGAGAATTTGAGAAATTACCCAAAGAATCCATATACAATTATACCATGCACCACAATTTGCCTTTACTTCTCCTTTACCCAAAGACTAGCTCTAGTGCTACCGCTTCTATCAAATCTTCCTTGATTTCTTCATATTGAAGGATGTTCATGTTTCCATGAAGTTTTCTGGTCAAGATTCACCAAGTGTCTGTATCTGTGCTCAAAGATATTTCCTATTTTAGAGGATAAGCTTCACAAGGCAATCATCCAGCCACCTAGCATAACCTTTGAATATAACAAATGTTCAGTAAATTTTTGTGTATTTGATTAAATGACTGAACTTTCCTAATGTTTGTATCAAAATTACCACCTTCATGGAAATAATCTTGTTGTTAAGCTGGGTATCATGGACTCTCACTGACTTTTCTTAGTTTATATGGAAGCAATCAGTTGTGAGAATAGCTGTTCGAATCGGTGAGTCTGTGGCGAGATGACGGGTAGCGTCCTACTCAGTTGCTATCTTGTACCACTTCCCAACAGGTCTATTCTTGTTACTAACCTATACTAAAAGCAATAGTGCCTAAGCTAATACACATTTCAGTTTGAATTACTCAATGAGGAACCATCTTTTTAGAAAGTGCAAGATAATGACTATTGAAATTCTTATTGTCATGGGTGTGATTAAGGAGCTCACACTAGGCTCTACCATTCATGAGAAAAATTTTAAGGTTTTACTGTCATTTAAGAGTCAACAAAGGATGGTGATTGAGCATGCAGTTTCTAGAGGCAGGATGTCCAGATTTGAAACCCATTGATTCAATTTATTGGTTATGAGATCTTGGGCAAGTTACTGAAGCTCTATGTTTCCTTGTATGTAAAATAGGGAAATATTGCCCATTTTATGGATGTGGCATGGATTGAATTAGGCAATACATGAATGTGCTTAAAACAGGATCGAACAGTCAGAAGAAGATGCTAGAAGGCGGCACGTTGAAGGCACTAGCTCGTTAGTTCAGCGGGTAGCAATAACGAAGCCCTGGAGGAAAAGAAGGGAGAAATGGATTTAAGTCCTAGCTCATGACGCTAACTGTGTGTCAGAGTCAAGCCAGTATTTTCCTGAGTGCCAGTTTCCTTGTATTTAAATGTGGAAAACAGCGCCTAGCTCACAGCGTTGTTTTTGAGGGTTAAGTGAGGTAATGAATGTGAAAGAGCTTTGTGAAACCATGTGTTAAAAATGTGAAGTGTTGTGAGTTTCATCATCAAATGCACAGTGAGAAACATTTGCACTCTATTGCTTAGCTGGGAGAAGAACAGTAAAAGTTTGTGTTGGGCAAAGCTGCTATTAGGCCTACTATTAATATCTAATGATGTCATAAACATTTTAAATCCAAAGGAAATGGATTCTCTCCTTTGAATCTAACAAGCCGAAAGGATACTCTTGAAAGTGAACTGCAAGCAAACACTAAAAATAAAATGAAATTAATGCCTTCATAGTAAAAGCATAGTTACCATAAAAAGTATGGTATTTTCTCAACCTTTTCTGGGAAAGTGATAAAAACATCCTCATTATAGTCCTTTCAAATTCTTTTTAAAAAAGAAAAATCGAATTTTACTAACACCGAAAAATTATATCAGCTGTAATTTGAATTAAATGATAAAACTATCCCAGAAATAGCAGATTATCTTAATACATGTGGCATTTCAAATGGAATATAAGATAATTATTGCATCTCCTGTGTATAATCCAAAAGCAAAGGGCTCTTGTGGCACTGATGCCATCTTTGTAGGATGAGGACTGGGGTGAGGGAGCTTGATAAGCAATGGAAAACAAAAATACAGCTTTCACAGGGTTTTTGTACAGCAGTCCAAATAGTAAAAACAGCAAATCAATCCAGCCTCTTAAGTTGAAAGATTTATATTTTGCATTTCGACTTTTAGTCAATTGAGGAAAGTATGTGTGTTTTTAAGCAGGTCAGAAATCACTTGCCTCTTCTTTGTGCCACATTTCGCTCCCCTAAATGCCTCTTGTGCGGATAACAGAATTCACTCTCAGCCATTCATGCTGGAGGTGGCTTTTACTTCAGGGCTGTTACCGGGCTCCTGACCCTCATTTGACATGGACATTAGTAGGAATAACAGCAGAAGGAACATGGACAAGAGGTCCATCTCATGGTGTTTGTACCTTTGAGAACAAAGACTTCATGGCAAAGAGCAATATTTCATGAAGGGGTCTTAAAGAGAAGAGCTGGTGTGTTAAGTGGAAAGATGAATGAAAGAAAAGTGTGGAGGGAAAACAAAGGTCCAGTAACTGTGCTACCGAAGAAAGGACATGTTCCTTACATAAGAGGACAGGGGGAAATGGGTACCACGAAAGCACAGAAAAGGAGACCGACTGCCATGTAGCACTGGGGAAAGATAGTCAATAGGATTTCTTCCAAAAGAGGCACAGGAGCTATTGAAATAGAAAACAAATCATTTTATAGGTTAGCAGGCCAGGACAAAAAAAAAGCATATGAACCAGGTGACCAGATAAAGGCAAGTAAAATGCAGATGCTGGGTGAATTTGCTACACGTTCTTACGTAATTGAAATAATAATATTAATATTGGCCTCTTCCTAAATCTGTTGTCTACCCAAGTCCACCACTGAGAAAAAGGTAACTTTATCTTCAGAAGATAAGAGATGGGATACATTGTTTGGAATCATCGAAATAAGGCAGTTTCAAGTGCAAAAATTAGAACTTTAAAATTCCTCACATTCAGATGTAATGCCTACCTCTGCCTCTCAAAGGAGCAGCATTTGACCGTAAAATAAGTGAAGAGGCACAGTGCAGAAACTTTCAGTACCACATCCAGCTACAACTACATCCCGGGCCAACAACTGACACTGCTTGATTTTTAAGTGGTCTTTATACAAGGAGAAAAAAGCCTCAACTCATTCGTGAAAAAAGCATAAATAATTAAATAAATTTCAGGATAAGATAAAAGGAAGAAAGTGAGGATTTAACTGAAACTCAGAACTGCATTATACATTATTATTTACTAAGTGCTATAAAGGCAGCATGCATGAATCACGGCACAGACACAGGTGAGCAAGGGCCTGAGTCTGCATGGAGTTAAGGGCAGAGGGTAAAAGAGGTTCTTCTTTTGCTATTTCTTATATGGACCTCAATAAAGAAAAATTTGAGGACAGAATATTAAATTGCAACTCTAGGAAGGAATTCTAGTGAGATATAAAGTACAATAGTCCCAACACTTTGCCCTCTGGAAATGCAATAATAGGAAAATATAATATAGAAAAACAAAAGCCATTATTAGATAACTTATCACTTATATGTTCAGAAATTGTTCTATTAAACAAGGCAATACTTGAATCACTGCACTTCTGCCCTGTTGGCAAAATGAAAGGTAATTATTCCATTCATATAACATAACTATAAAACATTTAAAAGTGGGCAGTAGTTAAACATTTTCATTTAAGGCCAAGTATCTGATTCACAGTCTCACCCTGATAGCAGCCTTCTTACTTCTCAACAAAGTTGGGTGCCAGAGACTCATATGATTTTACCTGGAAGAATTATAAGATTAGCCTAAGACCTCATCTGCAAAGTTAGGGTTCTGTGTGAAATCAGAGAGAATGGGATTTGAGGTATTACCAATTTTCCTTCTCATAGGTGAACTGTCTGGGGTCCTGTTGTAATCTATTATACTACTGGAGGTGACATGTAAGCTGACCTCTGACTGCATCTGTAGCATTCATGCCCCACTTTCATTCCAGTGAATACATTTTCAACGGATTATTGCCTTCTTCCAAGTAGAAGCACTCTTTTGAAGAAACAGGAACACTCTGCAGAACACCATGCTAAATTCATATTGCGGAATAGCATTTATTTAATGGACTTTGCAATTCCTTCGAAACCTGCCCTTTGGAGTTACTGCCAAGTATCCTAAAGAGCATCACGCGGTTTGCTTTAAGAAGGCCACTAGTCACTACCAAAGTCCAACCATTATGTCTTACATGTAACGCTGCAGAAACTGAACTTATCAGTTTACTAAGTCAGAAACTTCCTTCTTCTTTCTTCTACCTATTTTTTTTCTTGTTGGGTTAGAACCCCAACTCTGTCTGGATTATTCCACAATCAACTCTTGTTTTAGTTGAATAACACTGTCAGGAATGCGGGTTGCAGGCTCTTTAGTAGCACTGTCACCAGGTTGAATTCTAAGGAGCACTATGTAAGGTGACTGCATGGGTGAACAAATTGTGTTTACTCCATTTAATAGAAGTAATAGGGCAAGTGCCCAGAGGCAAAGCCTTTAGTCCAGAGTTCCGTGGTGGAGTCCAAGAATGAAATGAAGCATAGCCAGAGATTACAAATGAAGCTCCCTGGAGCCCACGTTTGCAGCAAGGAAATTCCTTAATTGGTTGTGAACGGTGCCTCTGGTCCTCTGCTTTTCTGCCTTTCAAGCTTTACCCTTTCTGACCAGCTCTACATGCATAGAATCTGGCTCTTCTTAATTTTCATAGACTTTGTAAATAACTGGTTCAGTCTGAAATATTATGTTACTTTTTTCCACTGTATTACAATGGAAGCTCCATCAGAACGGATACTAATTCTTATCTTTCTAGAGAGAAAACCCTCAATAAGAATTTGTTAGCTGACCAACGTTTGGTTAAATGAATACATTTCAGGGAAATTTAATCATAGTTCACTACTACTACTATTTGGATTACAGCTCATTTAGGCACCTCTGAGTTTCGGGAGAATATTAAATGCTTTGGTATTCTTTTCACATTGGACAACATTGTACATTTGGTTTTAACCCTATTTTATAATAAATCTGATGCTTATAGCTGCCAAAAATTATGATAAATTCACTGCCTTCCTTGATGTCTTTGTTCATTGCTAAAATCAGTAAAAGTATAGGTGAACTTGTGACCAAATTGCTCTTAATTGTGGGACTAAAGTGAATGATATATCATTAGAATATTTTTCAGGAAAGATGTGTCTCTTCACCCTAAATAGGAGTCAAGTATCAGAAATTTTAGTATTTCTTATGGAAAATTCCATCATTTTAACTCTAGTTCTTCTCTTCCCCTACTATTCCTTTCCTGAAGCTGGCTCCTAGTCTTAATATCAAAACATGCTTTTCAGTTACCCTCCCCTCTTGCATGTCTAGGATGTTAAAGATCAATATCATTCAGGTAATGACTACATCACAGCAGTGCAGGAATCTTCAGATTATATACATTTTTGTTCTTAAGTGCTATTTAGGTATTTTACCCTGTTTCTTGGTCAATGCAATCTATTTTTTAGCACTTCCTTTTAAGGATCAAATACAATAAAATAAAAAATTGAATTCCTCATATTTTCTTTTTGAAGCAAATCATCTGTCTCTTGCCCCTCTTTGGACTTTCAGAAACCTTTGGATGAATTACCATATGTCATAAATAGTGAGTCTTGCTTTCTCCTTTTCCTAGCATGCTCTACAAAATGAATGGAACAGTTAGTCTTATTTTTTCTTTGACAAAAAGTGTGTTAGGCCAAGGCAGCAGCATGGAGACATTTTAAATTTCAGAGAGAAAATGAGAAGAGAGGAGAGGAGAGGAGAGGAAAGGAAAATTTAAGCAACTGGATCAAATAAGAAATAACATAATGGCATCAAACCCATCTGTGTTTCACCAGAATGTGACCTTGAGCTTGGTTTCTCCTATGACTACTGTATCCTAGCAAATCTATTAAGAAACGTGAAGATTAGGATATTTGTAAAGTTCCAAACATAAAAAGTACTCACTGATCCATAAATTCCATGACTGAGATACTGATGGAGATGATATGGATGTCACAATGAAACTAACTCTTTTCACTCCTAAGAAACAACCACTTTGAAGGTAGGAAGTGAAAATTGTTATTCAACTGTTAAAAAATTTTTCTCCGGCATAAACTACCACCCCAAAGACAGAAATGATAAATGCTCTAAGGTCTAATCTTATATATAATGTTCTAGGAATTCCTCTCAATCTATGCTATAAAGAAATCAAGATCAGAGGAAAGAGAGAGTACTACCCTATGCTATATAAGATGAAGAATTCTAAATAAGGCATCAAAGTAAATGACACTGACAGTTTTTTTAAACTGCCTATTCTTACTGTTAGAACCACTGTAGTATCTATTTCTTTTTTGAAGCATCAGCTACCAGTGAAGTGTTAGGAGGCTATGATCATTTGTAATTAACTTGCAAACACACAAATCAGGCTGACTTCAACAAACAATGACTGACAAATATCACTTCCTTCTTAGAATTTACCCTTTACAATTTGAATGATCTTCATGTAATCTGTGTGGAATGAACAAGAAGGAATTCCAGCTTCATCTGTCCTGAAGGTTCGCTATTTGAATGTTTCTTCAGAGATCTTGCAATCATGCATAATGCTCATCTATAAGTCTGAAAAAAAGAGAAATACTGAGGCAATATTAGCAAAAGTCTCCTTTTCTTCATGCTGACACTTCAATCCTGTCCAATCTAGGATTAGGAAAGTCACAAAGGAAGGAAATGAATGTCCTGTATGTTATATGGTGTATAAGAATAACCAAATCCACCACAAAATGCTCTTTTTAGAAGATGTATATTTGCATTATGTTAAATATGACACAAAAGAAAATATATTATTCTCTTCCAACATATTTTTGTTAGCCATTAGCTCCTTTTACTGTATGAAACTATATTGCAACTAGCTATATTTTGCTGGTTTCTAAAGCTTAAGATACAGTAATCCTATTTGTGTTTTTCAGAATAAAACAATGTTAACTTCTCTTTGTCCTGTCCTGTGTGAGCACTGACACCTACCACACATTTTTCTCTATAGTAACAAATAAAACTCCACATTTGTAGACTATGATTTGTTACTGCATTAGTTATTTTCCCATCACTACAACAAAATACCCAGTATCCACAATTTAAAGGAGAAGATGTCTACTTGGCTTATGGTTGCAGTGGGTTTAATCCATGGTTGGCAGGTTCCAAGGCAGAAATGACACAACAGAAGGGCATGATAGAGCATAGCGGATCACTCCATGGCACCCAGGAAGTACACAGCCAGAAAGGAGGACACAAGGATAAGAACACACACTTCCATGTCAGGTTCCCCATGAACCACCTCACTAAACCAGGAACTACTCCCTAATAGTACAATCAGTTGCTCAGCTTTAATTCACTGAGAAGTATAGCACCCCATGATTCAATCACTTTCCAACCTCTGAACACATAAGACATCTGGGTGAACATTCTAGAAGTTACATAATAATTATTTGGTAAAGCAGTCTAGGCCAAGTATCGCACAATTCGAATGCAATACTGTTTGTGGAAACAGCATAATCTAGATAAAGAATCTGGATCTCTACTAATTTCACTACCAACACTTTCATTATTAGTTAAGAGAAGTTAACCAATTCTTTATGTTACCACCTGGAAAACTAAAATTTTAAAGCTTGGCTTTGGAAAGTCATACTGGCCACAAAGAAAATAAATGAGATATCTATTTGGTACCATACACTCCATGGAATCACAGTACTACACAGACTGGGACATTCCTTTGTTAGATAATACTGATTTGGGCAACAAATCAAAGCCAGGTACAGCACTAATCTGACTGTACTTGCAATGCATTCACAGGATAACTTTATGCATATAATACATGAGAAGTTGTTTACTAGATATAATACCTCTGAACGTGGAGAATTCACATAAGAATATACTCTGGAATGGCTAATGCATATATCAACAAATGAGAGGAGTTCCAACCATAAGCTATTCTTCTAAAACAATTCATACTCAGTGAACTTCATTGGCATGTTCTGGAATACTACGACTGCAACAGGTAAAATACCAAAGAGAAAGGGATTACAAGAGGCCTCGAATGAGTAACAGGGCAGAAGGATTTTCAATGGGATACTGAAGGTAGGTTACTGTTCTAGTGCAAATTCTTCTTTCATTTAAAAATAATGAAGTGCCAGATTGCCTTCCAAATATTTTTCCAGGAGTGGCCCAAGAGGACCAAATGCAAGGCAGATGCATACAGGTTAAAGGAAGCGCCTGAGGCATAACAGCTTTGGAAGGCTACCTGGAGACGACTCTAGAGATTATTTCTATTACAGTTGCCTTATGCTGCATGAAAGATGATGCAAATTGGACTGTGCCAAAATTAAGGATTTGCTACTTAGGATCACAATACATGTGACTGATACTCACAAAACAGCAGGAATTAGAAATGGGACATCCCTGTTGGAAAGTTACCAAGTCTTTCTCCTGTGCATCCAGGTATATTATTTGGATAAGCAATGGTAACTCATGTTTTAGAAAATGGACCAATTAGTTACTGCAGGATAGCATGACAGTAAAGACTAAGAAATTCAGTTACTTCATATGAAGGGTAAGTGTACTTGGGAAGTAGAACTGGAAAAACACAAACTCGTGGGCCCCTAAATTATGCAGACTCACTTATCATTCTCTAGGACATAAATATTTTATTTGTCCACTTTGGTGAAATGCAGCATTTCAATGTGTCTCTGCTCTCCTGTGGCTGCTGTATTGAATCAGCACCACTTCCTTGACTCCATTATGCATTATCTTTGCTACTCCTGTCTTGTGCTATCTCATCATTCTGACTCGTGTGCGACTTCTCATGGCCCTTGGTACACTGTGTTCTCAGATTTCTTCCTTTCTTCCTTGCATATAGTACCAAAGCAAAACAATTTGATTGATCCAAGTGATTACTCATCTCTTTTTAGATAGGAATTTTCATGGTAATCTAACTTAGAAATTTGGCCAGTGTATGAAGTACTGACCTTGGTCTATGCTGGAATGGGTAGAGGAGACATTAAGAGAAGAATATGTAGTGAATTGTGGGTTGGCCCCTTTCTACTGAAGACTCTGGGAGTGAAAGAAACCTTGAAGAGGCCATCCCTTTTCAGTTATTGTCACATTCTGAAAAGTAAGTACCAAGAAATTACCATCTATAACCAATCACCCAATAGTCAGTGGTATATCTTATCTATGCAAAGTGCTGGATATTACAGCTAATATCACTGGTTTATAGAAATGAAGATTTACATTTCTAATATTCAGTAAGAAAATCTAACACAGAAAGATCTAGATAAAAGGGTGGGAATGATTTTCAAGTGGTAGGACAGTTATTATTATAATTAATTTACTAGGAGGCAGTGTGTATAAGGAAAAATTACTGAACTTAAAGAGATCTGGATTCTTGTCTTAGCTTGGTATTCTTTCTGTAAACTTTAGCATAACCTTGAATTAATCACTTTATCTCTTACTTCCTTATTTTCTTATTTTTAAAAGAGGGTGAAGGCCTAGGGGTACAGTTCTGCAATTCTGTGATTCTTTTGGTGGGTCTATTACTCATCTAAGAAGGGCACAGAATACAATATTTAAAGTGATCACGTTGAAATAATCTAACCCCTAAGTTACTGGCAAATTATATCATAAGACACTAGTATATTTTAACTACTATATTTATTTCAATCTATTTCAGTTAAAATATAATAGAATCGCTACTTTCAGTGTTTCATTTATGGGTTTTACTTTTCTGAGCTTAAAAAGCAATGAACATGCCAGGTGTGATGGCCCATGCCTCAAATTCCAGCACTCTGGGAAGCTCAAGAAGGAAGATCACAAATTTGAACCCAGATTAAGCACTATGGCAACTTAGTGAGACCATGCCCCAAACAATTTTTTTTAATTAAAAATCCTAGTGATATAGCTCAGTGTGAAGGCCTTGGGTTTAATCCCCCATATCAGAAAAAATGTCCATGAGCTTGTAAGCGTTTCACCTGTTTAGTAAACCATACCTCAAGTTGAAATGAGCACTATGGTTATCTCAATCTGAACTCACCATAATGAGACATATAGAAAGGAAAGACCGTTTGTCTTCTGGAGTGGAACAGACATCAACATTTGGTAAGTACCTGTGGCTGACTTTAGTTGTGTCTGTAGCTTGCAAAATGACTAACAGCCAGTTCACATGAAAATCATATTGTTGTTTAGACTTTAATTTATTGAGAAAACTGAGTGAAAAGATGTTACAATCATGTAACTTAGGTCATATTACATGTTCCTTTATCTCCAATAACTTTGTAGAAAAATGTTACATTTAGGAGCCCATCAGATGTGTTAAATTTTAATCCTGCTTTTTATTGATTACACAAAATGTCTTGGGCAAGTTGTGGTAAGTGACAATACCCAGCCTTGAGAGACATTTCAAAGTCTACATGAGGTAATGTATGACAAGCACGTAATAGGGAGCAAGTGTGGAATGGTGCCCAATACATGCAGCAAGCATGGTACAGACTGACGCAAACATCTAAGTGTGCAGGTGTGTAACCTACATCCTATCTCCTTTGTCTGCTCACTTCCATTTTTTTGTATTCTTCACAAGTCAATGATATCTCACTGATGGACTTTACACAGTCACACTATCCTACTCCCTGCCCCAATATTTCTGAAAAATGTACTAAAATTCCTTCCTACTAACATGGTATGAACTCACAAGGGGTTAAGTGAACTATACAAGAACCATTCAACACAGCAGTCCTATGATAAAACAAGGCAATTGCTACAGAAAATTTCAAAGAAGTGCAGTGATGAAAATCAATGACTTGACTGAGATCACTTAGAGGGTAGGTTACAAATGAATATCTAATAGCATAATTTGCTAAAATAGTTGATGCAATGGTAATATAAAGCCATTTCCCCTGAAGGTTACATTGAAGAGTTCAAATTATGAAGCGATGTTTTGCCAAGTGCCATACTGCAGAACAAGGATATATTGTCAATAACTCTGCAAAGAAATAAAACAGAAGGACAGTCCCCAACAATGGACAATATCTATTCTGCAATCACTTTAATATATTTATTAATTCAGTCTGCAGAAAAGAAAAGCTTTCATGCATGGACTTCACATGGTATAAGTATATATAGAGCCAACTAGATAATATAAAATATTTGAAAGTATTAAATCTCATTATATTTTTGTATTCCTTTGAAGTAGAAAACATTTTCCAATGTCTTTATAAATTCTACTCTGAGTAGTTAATATTTAAAAAAATCATTTGAAGCTGAAAGCAGGTAAGAAAAAGTAACTTTTATGTACCTCTTAGTAGTGAATAACACTAAATATTAAGGCATAATTTTCTTTTAGTGATCATGAAATGTGTTCTTTGCATTAATCTATTTGACCAGTACACTAAACTAAGACAATGTATTGCCTCTTTCTATTAATGCTTGCATATTTTGGATAGAAATGTATCTTAAAATTTGAAATTCCTTTTTTTAGACCAATGCTAGATACATATAAATATAATTGAACTTCTTAAGCACTTTGTCTAGAACTAACTTTTCCTAACTGTGAATTATTCCTTCTTTCTCTCCTCTTCCTTTTCTTATGACTATCTCTTCAAGTCACTCTTTAAATACTTCTTGACTAAAGAAGGTTCACAAATCTCACAATTCCCCTTTATAAAGACTTCCTGACACATGAGTGTTACTAATTGTTTAGTCCTTCTCTCTCTAGAGTTTGAGATCATCTTTTAGTAAGGAAAAATGAGTAATTTCATTTTAAAGAGTCTGGAATGGGCAAACTCCCAAGAAATGTGCAGCCTCGACAAGGTAAAAACATCATTCTTTTCAAAAATGACCCCCAGTGTAAATAGTTTAATGGCTAGTTTCACTTCTGAATAGTCAAAAAGAGCTGCAAAATAATTCAAAATTCAGTAAATAAACATATTCTGTGCTTACAATGCAAAATGTCAGCAGTCTCCTTCATGCTTTGTGACCAAAGGTACACAGAGGCAAAGTGCCTAATGGTGAAAGACCAGTGAACAAAGCTGCTGAGAACAAACGTATCAATCATGATTTGCCTCTTTTTTCCTCAAATTCTTGTCTGGAGGAGTTGAAAAGCACAGATTAGGGAATTCCATCTACGCTGGTATTGCTGGGCACAGATATCACATGGCTTTCAAACCAGAAGCCCCAGCATGACACACTCTTGGATGTTCCCACACAGGAAATAGGATCTTCAACCTCCAGGTTACTCATTTTCTGGCCAAAGTTGGACATTATTCAACACAGCTTCTCTCTAATACCTCAGCCTTCAGAATAAGTTCCCAATGTCTTAGGGTCACCATATGACAACTGCTGAAGACTTTCCAGTATTGCAACATTCCAATGGGGATTCAAGAAGCAGATCCTGAGAAAGAAAACTACACTCAATAAGATGGAGAATCAGGCATAATTTGAGATATCCTCCATGATAAAAGGCTTTGAGAAAAGATACCCAGTTTTCTACTGTTAAAGTTTCTATTGTAGTAATAATTTTGTTCATTTTTACATTGCTTGTATTTCAAATGGACTTATATATTTCAGAATTTACTATTATATATCTTATCACATTTCTTATAAGCAAAAAGATACCCCTATGGAATAATATTGTTTTAAGATACAATTGGCAATCCCATATGCTGCCTTGGGATCTATATTTGTAGAATTTTAGGAGTATGGATTGAAAGTTGATAAACACAGGCTCATTAATTTGAATATAAGATACAAGAGAACATACCCTCTGCCCACTTCGCTGGTCTTTCACACTACCTAGAAACTGTATCAACAGGCTTTGTCTTCAGTTTCTCTCCTTTCCCCTTAGTCTTCTGTAAACGCTTCCTGTTGCTTCTTTCTTCATTGACAGTTTCACTTCAATCTTTGAGATTCAATTTAATCAAGATTCAACTTGAAATCACTAGCCTTATGGTTTTCTGTAAGCATGGCTGGTGGGGTTAGGACTTTTTTCCAGATGCTTCCTGAGAACCTTGCACAGATTCTTACCTAGCGTGTTTAACACTGCTGTATCATTGTCCACTCTCTTGTTTATTACTGTCATTCATTCAAGAGGAAAGGATATGTATTACTAACTTTTTAAGACTGTTACAAAGCCTAGCATGTAAGAGGTGCTCCATAAATGCTTACTGACTAGATTACTTAATAACCCACAGAGCGAAGATTTATCTTGAGTTCTTGCTTTTAGTTAATCATTAATGGAACCTGAACTGAAGATGAGAAAATTAAACGCAGTTAAAATAAAGATTTGATGATAAAAATTTCAGAAGTTAACAGACCTGGGGTTCATATCAAGAACTTAATTCCATGGATAATGCTCTTACCATGCTGTTAGTTAAATATTTTATAGCAGTAGCTATAAATTAAGCAGTTTAGAAAATTTCCAAGCATGACAAAAAAGACCAACATGTGAGAAAAATGATGTGCACCTCACTAGGGATAGTTGAATTACTGATTCAATGTTTTGAAAAGACTCAAGGGCTATAATACATATGATGATATCATTGTATTTTTATCCATGGGGCAATAGCCTCTAATGTCCATTTTAGGCTTAAGCGTGTACAGCATGACCCATATTCATTGACTGAAAGTATTGCATCCCAACATGGTGAGTCATTGCATGAGGATGACAAAGGCACAGCACTCTCCAAATGGAGGCAAAAACCTTCTCCATTCTTCAAACACTTCTGTCAGGTTGAAACGCACTGATCATTTGGAAAAAATATATTTCAACACTGACAGTCCCTAAATCATCACGCTTGTTATTAATAACTACTTACTAGTCATCTAAGCCCAATAGCCTCTATGAGCTCAATGAAAGATAATTAAAGATCTTAGGGGGGAAAAATAGCAGTTTCTTAATTAATCTCCTAAGAAGCATAGAGAAAGAGTCAAGTGGCTCCTTTAGAAAAATAATTGAGATGACCAGACAACTAAAGGAAACAACATACCAGGAATTTTGGGTGGAAAAAGAGAGAGAAAGACATGCAGAGGAGGATATGCTGAAAAAGAAGTTTAAATAAATCTAATTTCGGAACCTTTTCCCAAACTCTTTATGCTGTTACTGTACTACCCATCTCAGCAAAAGGATACTATCATCTACCTACTTCTGTTAACCAGAAACCTGAGCAAATCTGTCTTTCACTCGTGGCTTGTAATCAGTTTCTAAATCTTTAAAGCTACCATATCTACTCCTTCCTCTCTAGTATTATGTTCATGCCTGTTACAGTTTGTATCTAAATGTCCCCTCAGAGCCTCAGGTGCTTGCAGGTGGGGCTTTTGTGAGGTGGCTGGATTATGGGTGACCCTGGATGAGTCCACTGATTTGTTTAGTAGAGTTGTAGATGATGCAGTTACTGAAGAGGGAAGCCTCATTGTAGTGTGTGTGGCACCAACCAATAGGTTTGAAGCCAGGATGGACTAAAAAGGGAAAGAAGGAAAGTGGGCTCACTGATTATTTTGTCTACCCCGCCATGGACTGTTTCTCCTCTACCATGTCCCTCTGCCATCTTACCTTGCCTGAAGCTAGCCAGTTATGGGCTGAAAGCTCTACAAACTGTGAGCTAAAATAAACTTCTACCCCTCTTAACTAGTGAGTGTCAGTCATTGTATCCCAGCAGTGAGGAAGTAACTAAGACAATGATCATGGTTTTCGTTACCATTATTTTTGTCTCATGCCTTATCACACAAAAAACATCCCTCATCATCTCCTACCTCCTTCATCATTTGCTACCTCCAACAAAGAGACTTTTCTAGATACCACATCCACTGTGATGTAAGTTTTGCATTCCCTCAGACCTTTTTTCTTGCCATCAACATTGCATAAAGGACTTTCAGAATGTGGAACCAATCTGCCCCTCTAGCTCTATCACTCCCCCAAAATGAACCTTGCTCTAGATATTTCAAGTGACTTTTAATTCTTTAAAACGTGGAAGCCTAGTTTCTCAGCACCTCTGTAATCAGGGGTTAGAGTCTCCATATCTTTGCTTTGCTGATTCTGGCTGATTCTGACTGTATTTTGGGTTCTGTATCAGTTTGTCTC
Source organism: Dasyprocta punctata (assembly GCA_004363535.1). NCBI lineage: Eukaryota > Metazoa > Chordata > Mammalia > Rodentia > Dasyproctidae > Dasyprocta > Dasyprocta punctata. The sequence goes on along the minus strand of RJWM01001388.1, from coordinate 104,456 downwards.
CATCATCTAATTCACATAGAATGTCTCTTCACAGTAGTCACCTTCCAATGGTCTCCCCATAGCTTATGGTTTTCCAAAGGGCTCCCCACACTGTAGCTGCACATGGTGATCTTTTAAAAATCAGATGATTTATTTGCTTAAGAATTTTCAACAGTTTCCCTATCCTCAGAGATACAGATTGACTCCTAATCAAAACCTACAAAATTACAGATGAAGAAGCCAGCTCTTTGACACTGTATGAATTCCCTTTTCCCACTGTCCCCTCAAGCTGGGTGCTCCAGACCATCATAAAACATATTTTCACATGCTTCCCTATCTTTACAAAGGGCTCTTCCTTACCCTCTACCCTTACCACTTTGGTTAGATAACTCCTGCATATTATTTAATATCAGCCCCTTTGCTCAGCACAAACATGCCTCCTAGCTGGATAATATTCTTGTTTCTAGGCTCTAATACTACCAATTTTTTTTCTCTGATTTCTCATTTCAATTACATTTAATCCCACTTTGTTTAGATAATTCCTGTGTATTATTTAAATACCAGCCCCTTTGCTTAGACCAAATACATGTACTAACTGGGTAATATTCTTGTATCTAGGCTCTAATATTACAATATTTCTTTTTCTCTAAGTTCTTATTTAAGATTACATTTAATTATGAGATTATTTGATTCTAATCTGAATTCCAGCACAGGGCTATAAGCTCCATGAAACAGAAACCATGCAGTTTTTATTTAAAATTTCAATGGACTGGAAAAGAATACTGATCTGACAATGGCAGAGAAGAATGAGCTTGAGGTAAGAAACAACATTGGAAGATCAAATAAAAGAACAGACAATTTCACAATTAGCATGTCAAATTACAAATGAGCAAAACTTTTAAATATCTATGATGCTAAGTTATTGGATAGGTATGTTAGGTTTATTTTTTTCCTAATACACTCAAGGTGCAAAAAAATAAGTTCAATGCACAGATTTCTTGACAAAGACATAAAGGTCTTCTGGCTTAACATCCAGTTTCAAAAGAGAAACTACTTACTATTCTAGAGCCATGTAAAAAGTTCCCTACCTCATATAACTAGGTGAGTTCTCTACCTCATGCAGTGCTACCCATTTTGGATGAACAGTTAATGAACAGAATCCTTAATGTAAATATTTAATAATCCTTTTTCAGTCATTCTTTCACTATTACTTACATAGAACACTGTCATGTTCATTACCATGTAACTTCCATTACAAGAAAATTTCAATATACTAACATTTTGTAGATTACTTCCCAACAGATCTTTTTCCTATCATGTAGAATTAGCAAACAACTGAAACACACATTTTTAAGTAAAGAGAATGAGCAATATATTTTATTAATAATTATTATGCCAAATTCTGGAGCATCATTGAAAAACATGAAACTTCATTTGTTTCCAGCTTCCAAAAAAGATTGTTTGGAAGTAATTACCTAATCTAGACCAAATTCTTTACAATAATTTTCAAAGCAATTAGGATCATTATTGGTAAAGGAATAAACTGCTTTTGATTTTTTAGACTCACATTAGAAAAAGCTCTCAATTCTACCCTTCACTTTGGTTGCCTAAACATAGCCAGTGGATATGGATGAAAGTATTTTAAAAACCAAATTGCAATTTTCCTTTAGTGATTAGGAAACTCTAGCGATTAAGAGCCATCCATATTCATACATGGAATAATTTTTTTTGCAAAGATAAAAAGGATCAGTTTAAAAATTCAACAACGCTTCTATTTTAAAAAGGAAAGAAAGCAAAAAATCGAATTTGAGACAGTGAGACCAGCAACTTGAACTCAAAGGATGCTGAATTATAGTGTACCTCCCAGAAAGACACTTAACTAAGGCTGAGGGGTGACTCAGCCAACAGAATTTGTAAATAATCTTCAATGCTAATTAGTGAAAGAGGCAGAATGACTTCATTCATTATTCAGAAAAATTCAGTCCAATTGATGCACAGATTAAATAGCACCAAATTAAATATGTGTCCAATGAAAAGAACTGACCCTAGGGAAGACATCTTCTGTGGAACACCAGTTTGGAAGGTTATTGAACTTTCTGTGATGTGCACAGAATAGCTTCTGGTGGATAGCTTCAAGAAATTTTACATTTTATACAGGTTATTGGGCAGCACAGCCTATTAATGGGACAAAGACCCATGGCAAAATGGTCGTTAGATGGGATGTCTAAGACTCAGATCAGACCATTTCTTAGGCTTTCAATTTCCCTCTTTTATGTCCACTAAAAAAGCTGGCTATTGATAAAATGCAAATTAACACTGAGGTTCCACCTCACTCCATAAAGAATGGCTATATTCAAGAAATTGAATAATAACAAATGCTGGACAGGCTGTGGGGATAAAGGAACATTTCTTCAATGTTGGGAGTGTAAAGTGATACAACCACTATGGAAATTAGCATGAAGATTCCACAAAAGACTCTGCACAACAAAGGGAAGGATCAAAAGAGTACAGAGACAACCTAGAGAATGGGAAAAGCAATTTTGCCAACTACTCCTCACACTGAGGACTAAGATCTAGAATAGATAAAGAACTGAAAAAAAATAGACCCCATAGATTTAAAGAACTAATCAAAAAGTAAGCCTCTGAAACAAATAGACATTTCTCAGATGTAGTACAAATGGCCAATACACAAAAACAATGCTCACCATCGCTGGCCACTCAAGAAGTGCAAATTAAAACAGCACTGAGATTCCATCTCACTCCAGAAAGAATGGCCAAGATAAAAAAAATCAACCAACAACAAACACTGCCAAGGCTGTGGGGGTGGGGGCTGTGAAGGACACTTTTCCACTGTTGGTGGGATTGTAAATTGGTACAACCACTATGGAAATCAGTGTGGAGATTCTTCAAAAAATTAAAACTAGAGGTTACACTTGATCCAAGTTTTCACCTTCTAGGTAACTTACTGGAAGTGTTAAAATCATCATACTATAGGGACACATACATACCCATTTTTATAGCAGTGTGATTTATAATAGCTAAGTCTTGTGAACGGTCCAACAGATGAATGAATCAACAGATCAACAGATGAATGCATAAAGAAAATTAGGTAAAGATACAGATACAATTGAGACATTTTTTATGTAAATGAATGCACTTCAAGAGGCCATAATCCTAAGCAAAATAAAACACAAAAGTTTAAATATAACATTGCTTTTCTTATGTGAGAAACCCAAAATATAAATAATTAGCAAAATAGAGGCTAAATATTAGGAAGTATAAATAACTTGTTCAAATGGGAAGGAGAACAAGACAGAGGGAGGGGATGGAAGAAAGAGAAAAGGTATTTAAAGCAGGAAAAAAAGTTAAAGGAGGAGCTGGGGAAATAGCTCAGCGACACAACATTTGCCTGGTAAGTGCTAGGTGAGTTCAGTTCGATCCTCTGTACAAAAAAAAAAAAAAAAAAAAAAATTGATTGAAGGAATATAATGGAAAAAGAGCTTTTGAAAATGGGAAGGAGGAGGTTTGGAGGGAGACAAAGGGAAAGAGAAAGAAATGAAAACAAGAATTGAGATGTGCTACGTACATGTATAATTCCTCACGATGAATTTGTTCATTATGTACTGCAAACATTTTGTTGACTATGTATCAATAAAAATTTTTATTTTTGTATTTTTTTGTGTGTGTGCTTGGAATTAAATTCATGACCTTGTGCTTGCCAGCAGGTGCTATGCCACTGAGCTAAATCCCCTGCCCAACAAAATAAAATTTTAAAAAAAACTGAAAGAGAAATTTCATTTGATCCAGGTATTCTACTATGTACCTGCTCAGAACAGTTAAAAGACATTATAGTAATACATGCATACTCATGTTTATAGCAGCACAATTCATAATACCTAAATCTTGGAAATAGCCTAAATTTCCATCAACAGATGAATGGATATAGAAAATGTGGTATTTACACACAATGGATTGCTCAAGAGGTGTGGGGCATGGGAGGAAGGGGGTTGAGGAATTGAGAAATGTCATATATACGTACTAACTTCCCATGATAAATGTAAGCATAATGTACTACAAACATGAAAATAAAGAAATAAAATAATCACCTTGATTGATTTTGGGTGTTGAAATAAGAGAACAAATCTCTTATTTGTTATTTAGAAACAATAAAAATATAAATAAATTATAGATAGACAAAAAGAAAAGAAAAAAAATAAAACCAGAACCTGAAAACCTGGAGACGGATGTCCAAAGGCAAGGGCAGCCTGAGATGCTTTGACTGCGTGTAAAATGGGGGCAACAATAGCGTTTACTCTACGGGGCAACTGTGAAAGTCAGTGACATTACAGTGTACAGTGTCGCACAATGCCCAATACACACTAAAAACTAAGTAGCGTTTGGCCATTTCTGTTGATTGCTAGTGGTATAATTTATTATTTCTTCTTTTTTTTTTTTTTTGTGGCACAGGGGATTGAACTCACAACCTCGTGCCTGCAGGCTGCCAGACAGGCACTTAAGCCACTGAGCCAAACTCCTGGCCCTATAATTTATTATTTCTAAAACCAAGATAAATGTGGGAAAAACATATAGGTAATAAATTTACTTTAGAAAAAAATATATATATACTTTTAAAATGTATCTACATAAAATGTATCTTGATTTCTTTTCACTAAAATCCAAATGGTTGATTTTCTTTAAATGATTTAATACTCAGCCTACCGAGATATCATGAAGTTAAACAAGAGTATATCTTACTTCCTAGAGAAAGCTATTGCCTGAACTCCTAGAGCACAGTAGTTAAAATTATAAATTCAGATCCTGAATCCATTATTGCCCAGATCTGCAAACTCAGCTGTGCTACCTCTCAATAAATGTGTTTCCTTATTATAAGGATAATAGCAGTACTTACTTCAGAGGTTTGTCTTGAAAGTTAAATAATATAATATTGGTAAAGTACACAGAAGAACATCTGACACACAAGTCACACTATTTTAGTATCTGCTAAACTGCAAAACTAAAAAGCCATTCATTCAAACAAGACAAGGACAAAGCTATAAAGAGATAATGAAGGGCCAGGGATCTAGCTCAGCAGCATAGCACCTACCTGGCAAGCATGAGGTCCTGAGTTTGATTCCTGGGGCCAAAAAAAAAAAAAAAAAAAAAAGAAAAGAAAAAAGAAATAATGAAAAGTTTTAGATAGAAAGCTTTATGAAAAAGGTTTGCTTTTCTTCTTACATGGAATTCTAGTATCTAATTTACATGATTGTGGGAAAATTTGGGGGCAGAATTTTACTCAGACACAGTATTTGTTAATTACTTACAAAGTCTAGACACAGTTGTGTAGGGGTATAAACTGGTATTTTTCCTTAAAGCATTTATAATCTGGTTTGGAGAAACAGATAACCATTGAAATTGAAGAACTACACAATTTTTGTATGATTTCCAGGCAATATAACAAGTGTTTTTAAAACAAGACACTACCTTAATGATAACATTTAATTTCAGGAGGGATACTAGAGAGAAAACAGCCATGAAGACAGATAAGATTTTACATAGGGGGTAAAATAGGAATTGAGAATAGAAGTGAATCTGCATGTGGAAACAACAGAGTCTACCAATGTGATGATTTGCATGAGCAGCATAAAAGGAAAATAGCAAACAGGAAATATTGGAGCAAAGTAAATCTCATGGCTCAATTTTTCATACCAGCCATATTTCATCCTTGGCCTTCAGTGTGTTGTGTTTTGCAAAACTTTGTCAGGAAGTGGCATGAAGACATTAACATTTTATTTTAACTTTCAAAGTGGGATTCGCATAAATCTGTTAAGATTTTCCTAAACCATGAAAAACAAAATATTTCAGAAAATGTACTGATGCTGGGTGTGGTGACGTATGCCTGTAATCCCAGCATAACATTAAACTTGGAAAACCAAAGGGTTTTTCTGTTAGACAGACTGGAAAGAGAGTCACTGTGAGTTCAAGCCCAGCCTGGACTACACAGTAAGGCCCTGTCTCAAAAATAAATTGTCTTGATGATTTTTTTTTCCATTAAAGACAGGAATTTTAGACCATAGCTACAGAGACATCATTCAGTCACAAAAAAATGTTCATTGGTGATTAGTATAATTATGCAAAAATGCAAATCAATTACAAATAAAATCTTTTATGTAGTGACAACTTTAGAAGATGCATAATATCAGTGGACTATATTGTGGCAGAAAACTTTCCATTTATTATGCTTACTAGTATGTTTCTCGGAATTAGACAAAACTAGAGAACATCACAGTATGAAGTAGATATGTACAGAAGGCACATCTTCATATTTCTTCATCACTGAAATCTAATGTCAGAAACTTCTTGCTTGCTAGTAAATACTCTGTAAGTGTTTGTGTAGACAGAGTGTGCATTGAGACCAAGACTGACTATCACGAAGAGAGCAGGCCATGAGGAGGAGAGGGATCATTACATGAGTGTCAGCAACTGAACTTCAGGGCGACCCAGCACTGCGTTTACTCACAGCTGGCAGTGTAAGGGTGCTGCTGGATTTCCAATGAGTTTTGAAGAAGGTTAACTGAAATTGTGATTGGATTATAGCACAAATTTTTGACATATTCTACAAGTGAAAAGGTAGAGAACAGAAAATTCTGGACTTTGTTTTGTTTCATGCTCAATCCCAGCTGTTAGGAGTAAAAGTCTTCATATAAGTTTTTGAAATTTTAGTTATAAAAAGAGAATAAAAGAAAGTGGAAGAAAAAAGTTTTTATTTCCAAAGGTTTTGTTTGGTGGGCTTTTCCGTATCTGGAGAAGCCTAGAAGTTCATTACTTTATTATAGACAACAAATCATAATTTTTTAATAATTAGCACAAGAGAGGCAAAACCCTTAAGAGGGCTACATTTTGATATAAAAGGAGTAGTTGATAACTGCATTGGGTGATATACTATGTACCTCCAAGTCCTCATATGCTTTTGGTGGGGCTGAGTCTGGCACTTGTGTTTGGTTTGTTGTCTAGAGCTGGGACTGGTAATGTGAGTACTGCACCCACCCAGGTGTGGCGCTGAGATACAGTGTAAAGGAGGTGGGTCTTCCTCTTGCTTGCTTCAGTGCTTCCACTCTCTCTCTCTCGCAGGCGCATCTTGCTGCTTGCGGCCACCATGAACAGCAGCCCTGCAACGCCATGCTGACTTGGAGCCAACTAAGTATGGAGTGAAACTCCCGAGAAACTGTAAGGAATAAACCTTTCCTTCCCTAATTTTGGGCGTCAGATATTTTGTCTCAGCAATGAGTAAAAAGTAATTAAGACAATAACAGTTTTTTTCTCACCGTTCAAAAACATTCCAAACTCACTGAGGAAAGAAAGCATAGTTGATGATTATATTTAACACATCTGAATGCCAAAAATGAATACAGAAAAATAACTATTGGAGACAAGCCTAATCAGGAGTTCATTAGGACTCCACTTCCTACTTGTTATCATCTGTGTTGATATAATGTATTCAACATTCCTGCTACATGTGAGGAGAACCTGCCCTCAACCTAATGAATTCCCAGTAGAGTACTTGATGTTTACTAAAGAAAACTTCTCCACAATTGCCAAAATTTGTATAATCAGATAAACTAGAAGTGACAGATCATCAAACATGTGTAATACTTCCAAGTGACTTAAGTTAGGCCTCTCTAATTCAGTAGAAATAAAGTATAAATTAAAAATAGACTCTATATGGATTCTATTGTTAAAACCCTTAAAGATGGATATAGATATCTGGCAAGACTAGCAACATCCCCTTTCCCTCTTATTAATATAATCAATGCTTTTTCACTATTATAATTGCTATTAATATTAAATAGATGATTGTTCTTATAAAAGTTGTGATAAATATCCTAAAATTTCCCTTAAAATTGGTTTGCCTGTGTAGGTACTACATGGCTTATAGATACCAAAAGATGAAGCAGCATCAATTCAGAAGATGGACTGGAAGAAGCAAAAGGTAAGTCAAGGAATGAAAAGTACAACTAATGGATTAGTAGAGTGCAAGGTGGAGGCACTAGAGAGGAAGCTAACAAGATAGTTGAAGGGAGAATCTGTGAATGCTGTGAAGAAATGGGTATAGATAACTGGAGGAAAATCACTACTAACAGAGACTTTGAGATTCCAAGATTAGAGGAATCATTCTGTGACATCAAAGAAAGGAAGGAAGCCAGTAGGAGAAACCAGCTTATCCGACAAATTGAGGATTTTGGTATAAACCGAGCTTGAAATCAATATAGTAAATAAAAGTAAACAAGAATGCATTGACCTATATAATTGAAGTACCAATTGTTTGTATCTCCCTACTTCTAAAATGTGTGAAACTAGCTGGTTTGCTGAATGACAAAAAGAAAATTACACTGATCATTTGCCTAACAAACTGGTTTCAAACACAAAGACCTTCCTCTGAATCAGTATAATTAAGATTAGTACAACTCTGTATAAGGAGTAATTATTAGTGCTATATACTATAGTATGAAAATACAAACGTTTAGTCTTTTATTTATAAACAATATCCCTAATCTTTGTGGTCAAGAGATATAAATGTTTATAATTCTCTGGATTCATTTGTGAATTTTCAGTCATATATTTTCCAGTATTTTTTTATAGACCAGATATGAAGTTCTTCCAAAGACCTGGTGGCAGTACAAATACAGCATTATATTCCCTGAGAATTATTACTGGTTTCTGGCCATCTGACCATTTGTCTCATTTAGATAATTAAGAGCTGTAAAGTATGTGTGCATACATGGGACATAGCCTTACCCACCAACACCAGAAATTCTACGATGTGAAAATAACTGAGGTATAATGACTGATAATAACATTAAACTTGGAAAAACAAAGGGTTTTTCTGTTAGATAGACTGGAAAAATTTTAAATTATTGATATATCCTCCTAAAATTTATTTTATAATAAGCTGCTTTCCAAGAGCACCTGCATTTATCATATCAAGAAAAGAAAACAATCTTAAATATCTTAAATGTAGTCACTTGGTCATTGAATTGATGTCAGGTAACATGTTTAACAGAAGAAATTAGCTAATTGACACATCTAAATAATGAAAAAAAATAACTAAGAAACTCACAAAGATGAAAGAATACCAAACTGCTTTCGAAGTGGGAAGAAGAGAACTGAGAAATTTTTCAGGCATTATTCAAATAAACACTAACCAAATAATTATTTCTATTACCAAGCAGCTAAACCCAGAACTGCTTTTTACTCAACTGTGGTCATCAGACAGAGATTAGAGACGTCAGGATTTCTCACCTAACAGTGATGATTTAACACTTGTGTATTCATAAAATACACTAAAAATTATATGAGACATACACAATGGGGCTCCTAAGCTCCTGAGGGTCTCCTAGCCTTTTTTTTTTTTAGTTTATTTCTTCATCTTGAAGAAATCATGCCAACATGTAATACTGATCATCCTGGAATCTATTTTTAAGGAAACTTTTTGAAAATGAATGTAAAGCAAATAGAAAAGCTATAGAGTACTTAACTGTGAATAATTACATTTATGACATACAGTCTCATGAAAAACTTTGTTTACCTGGACTGTCAGTTTAGGACCCTTTTATGTATCCCTTTCACCTGTATTTAAAACAGTTAATGAAAGGGACATAGAGTAATCCTCAAACAGCATAGGAAGAAATCCACACTTACAGAAAGTCAGTTTATCTGATTACCCAGGGAAACAAACACTGTAACAGCCTCAGTTACCCTAGAGAAGATGTCTTCTGACAGCACTGGGAATTCTGGCTCTATGTTCCTTCTTGCTTTATCTTTTGAAACAGCCACAGACCCTGCCAGGTTGACCTGCTCCCCCTGCCCTCTGCAGCTCAGGGTCTTTGTGTAAGGATGCCGTTCAGGAGAAACCCAGTGCAGCACTGGGAAACTCGCAGAACCAACATCAAGTATATTCTATAAATGTTTAGATTTTAGCCTTGGAAAATTTGGCTGCCCTGTAGTAAGAGACTCATCAGAACACAATTCGGCCCCATTTCCTACCCCTGCCCCACCCCCTTCCGCGCCCCAGTCCTCCTCTGACCCGGAGCTGAGTGACAGCATAGCCTTTGGAGGCACAAGGGCCCAGGAGTGATCCCTGCTCTGCCTCTTGCAGCTGTGTCACTGTGGAAATCACCTGGATCCTCTACGGCTCCTTTCTGCGAAAGGGATAATGCCACATGATCCACAAGACTATTGCATGGGAGTTTCTGTGAAGTACCTAGCAAAGAATTTGACACTTAGTAGGTAGCAAATAAATCCAAGCTGTTACAATTATTTGCATAGAAACGCAGAGCCCTGAAAGAAGAATATATGCACAATGCAGGTTCAGAACCTACTACTCTTTCTGAACTGACAAAAGAACAACAGCACTGACAGCGATTTTTTATTCAGTTGTCAGGCGCTCTCTGCATGAAAGCTTATCACACACTGATTAAACTGATGTGTGCCTTGCAGAGGGTGTCTCGGGGGTGTCACACACATCTTCCAGTAAAATGATACCTTCAAGGACTCTCTCAAGAGTCTTTGGAATGCATACAAAAAATCCAATCAGCTTCATAATAACCAAAGAATTAGCTGGCTTGAAGGGACATTTGTTCATTCCTCACTATTTTGTCAGTGAAGGTCATAGAGTCCACAGTGAATTATCCAGAGCGACAAACACACAGGGAGATTTAGTAGTACATTTCTTGGTTGTGATGTGAGGTGGAAGGCCCCGGAAGTCACTCTGTTCCTTTCTCCCAAGCTCAGCATAGTGTTCAGTAAGGAACAGAGAACCCCAAATTATTTCACGACCAAATGAGTAGACTGGCATTCTGGGTGTTATAGGGCCAATGAACAAACCCCAAAAGCCCCAAATCTGTGACATTAGGTTAAGACTTGACAAGTAGAGCCCTAGAAGCCCCATTAAAAATGTGACAGATAAGCTTGTTGGGTATTTGTTGGTTTTCAAAAAACACAAAGCCTCATATTGCTCTGAAATTTCAATATTCCTCAGAACATATTTCTAATGCTCAAAATGTTTTTCATCCATTAAAAAAATCCTATAATTTAAAAAAATGGGCCTTTCCAGATGCATCTGAAAGCTAAGGAAGAAATTTAGTTACAATTCTCCCATGATTTTCCTCCATGAAAAGTGCTCTGTGGTTAGGAGAGGAAGTGAATTTCATTCAGAGAATCTCTTACACAGGTCTTCAATACAAAGTCCTTTGTTTTATTGATGCTCTTTTCAAGCATTGTAGTCTTAATGAGTCTCCACTGGTTGATAAATTTGGTTCAATAAAGACAGTTTGATCTAACCACATAGCCAGAGAGTCATCACCAGGAACACTGCTACATTCCTGCTCCGCTCTCTCCCCTTTCTACCTCAGGCCTGAAATTTTATCTTACGTTGTAGCATATTTGCATGCTAAATTATAAGTAACTGTCAGACTGATCTCTCACACTAATTTATGGGGCTAATTAGAATATGATTGAAAAAGCACTGGACTTAGGAGCTATAGGAGCTAGATTCTAATTTGCAACATGGTACCAATCAGCTGTATGATATAGCCTATGAATCTCTTTTTTACCTTTAAAATTCTGAAAATTGTATAAATCCCAGTAGATACTCAAAATATTAGCTGGTGTAAGATAATCAACTTGGTATAAAATTGTAAGCTAACAATTTAGAGTAAAATTACTTAGATCTGTATGTCTTCATTTTACATGATTTTTGTCAAATAACATCTAATGACAAACAAGGGAAAATGCGTGTAGTATGATTTCATCTATTAAAAGAACAACTGAAAATCGTATGAATCCATGATATATATGAGTCTGTAAATGTTTTTAACTATGTGAGGTTGGGGGAAAAGTCCAAAGAACATTTTAGGTAGATGTAGGCATACATCTAGGAGTATGCTTATTAAGTAAAGGTTGATATTGTCATGCAGGATAGAAAGAAACTGGAAACTAAATCAAAATGGAAAAAAAAATCAAAGCTTGCTAATATTCTTCCCAGAAACTTGTAAATATGGTATAATCACATTTGCTCATTTCAGTGGAAGTGTATATCACATACATGCATATATCAAGAGAGATTTTAAAGACGGTTTAATTTACTCTTTCCTCATGAAGAAATTCAGTTGTTTTCAGTGCTGGTATTGCTGGCTATGAGATAGATGACTGGATGTAATATCTGTATGAGCACGAAGGGCTTGTCTGGCTAACTGGTGATGACTTGTAAGGGCAACACCATCAGTATAAGTGGTTTATCCCATTTCTGTCATTCCTTTAACCAGCTGCTCTGATGGTTACATGAGTAGCAAAGGCCACCAAGAGAACTGCTCCAGGACTGGAAGTTTGTAAAAAGGATACAATAAGGGCCAGAGAAGCATGAGGCTGGTTGCTATGGTTTGTGTCTAGATGTTCCCCCTAAATCACATGAAGTCATGGAGGGGGGGCCTTCAAAGGCAGCTGAGTCTAGCATTTCTGATTATTTCATTGTCTAGTGCTGGAATTGGTGATGTGAGTGCTGTACCCTCCCAGGGCAGGTAGTAGACATACAATATAAGGGAACGAAGGAGGCATGGTTTCTCTTTTTTGCACCTTTTTCCCTTTTGCTCTTGTTGCTTCAGGCATCTGCCACAGTCACCAGGTTGCCCCTCAGCCACACCACCTTGACTTAGAGCCAGCTCAATAGGGAATGAAGCCTCTCCTTCCTTACTTTTGGATGTTGGGTATTTTGCCTTATCAACAAGAGAAAAGTATCCAAGGCAAAATTTGGTTCCAGGAGTGGGGTCCTTGCCATGACTGTACCTGACCATGTGGTTCAAGAGCCTTTGGGAATGGCTTGTGGGAAGAGTTTGGAAAGGTTCAGAGGTGTTACCTGAAAGAGTGGCACTGGAATACCCTAGACAGATCTGTATGGGAGATTCTGGTCAGAGCTCAGAAGACCAGAAGGCTGATAGAAATCCTGCTGGTAAAGACCAGGTATGGGAGGTTCCTGCTGGGAAAAAGGACTGCATTGGTTGTTAGACTCCAGATGATGTGTGTTATGGCTCAGAAGAAAGTTTGTCTGCTTTTTGCTCCTATCCAAAGATTTTGCCTGACTGAGATTAAGGGTGTTGGACTAATTGATCTGGCAGAAGAAATTTCAAGGCAGTCGAATGTTGTTGAGTGATATGGCTATTGTTGGGGGCTTTTAGCTAGATTTATGTTGTGAATTGAGAGCAAAAAGTCATAAAGATGATTTAAAACATTGTAAATTTGGCCAGAAAGGAAGCTCCAGTAAAGCTGTGGATTGCAAAGATAGAGCTGAGATCTCAATTGCTGAGATGGAACAGAGGAATTAAAAAAAAAAAAGAAAGAAAAAGAAAAAAAAGAAAAAAATGGCCTGGGAGCATCATGGAGGCAGACTCAAAACTGCAAACATGAGGAGAAAGCCAGAGCACCATGTTCCAGAATGGTGGCAGCCATGCTATGCTCCAGAATGGCAGTGACATAGAGAATCTGTTCCTGACAATCAGGTTCAGAGTGTTCAGCAATCCAGGCACTCAACACCTACAGAGAGGAAAGCCTGGCTACTGCTCCAACTGATAGCAGACTTTAGCATCATCCATGTGGCGTTTGTTTCAGGTACATACATAATGCAAGAGTTCTGAGGTTAAAAAGGCTTCCACCCCAATTTTAGAAGGTCTGGAAGGCCAGGAAGTGTGTCCCTAAAAGGGAAGTGTGTGAAGCTGTGAGTGTGAAGCCAAAGGTATAGTGGAGACCCCAGAAGTTTAGAAAAGCCAGAAATGTGGATCACTGAAGAAAATCTGCATGGATTGAACAGAGTGAGCCTAAGAGAGAAAGCACTGGGAGCTACAACCACCAAACAGCCATAAGGGCAGAGTTACATAGGCCTTATGGCTCACTAATTACCACAAATAGTTTCAGATGTTCCATAATTAACTAAGATTCCATGTTTGCCCTGCTGGATTTTGGACTTCCTGCGGTTTCAGTGCTTTGTATCTCTCTGTTTGCACCTTTTTGAATGGCAATGTTTATCTTGTGCCATTGAATGCTGGAAGTGTTTAACTTTCTTTTCATTTGCACAGGGGCTCACAGCTAAGAGTTTGCCTTATGACTCAGAGGAGAGTTGGGACTTGGACTTTTCAGCAATGCTGAAATTGTTAGGACTTTGGCAACTCTTGCAGATGGACTAAATGCCTTTTCCATAAAAGGATGTGCATAAGTCTCTGGGGGGCCACAGGCAGAATGTTATTGTTTGTGTCTATATGCCTCCTCAAAGCCTCATGTGGCCATGCTGGGGGTAGATCTTTCAAAGGCTGCTGAGTCTAGCATTTGTGATTGGTTTCTTGTCTAGTGCTGGGATTGGCAATGTGAGTGCTGCACCTATTCAGGGGCAGGGAGCCAACATACAATATAAGTGAAGGGAGGAGACATGTTTTTTTCCCTTTCTGCACCTTTTTCCCTTTTGCTCTTGTTGCTTCTGCTATCTGCCACAGCTGCCATGCTGACCTCAGCAATGCCACCCTGGCTTGGAGCCAGCTCATTAGGGACTGAAACCTCCACAAACTATGAGCTAAATAAACCTCTCCTTCTTTAATTTTGGATAGTGGACATTTTGTCTCAGCAATGAGAAAAAACTAACCAAGACACTGGTGAAAGAGAAATTCAAGTGATCAGCACTGCAGTCTTGAAAATAATGACCAAAGATGCTTGAAAATAGGGAGGAAACAAAAAGTCTCAAGATTAGAAAGTTAAAACTGGGTGAAACAGTAGGCAGACCTGAGAGGAAGTGGGAATATGAATTCTTGCTGAGAAAGAAAAATTCAGTTCAACTCTATTTGTGACAAGTAACCAGGGAAGTAGATTCCTGTGCATGTGTAGAGAGTAAGGACCCTGGAGAGCCTAGTGGAGGTGCTGTCAAGCTGGACTCTTTAGTGGATTATTTGAGCAAATGAAAATAGCACACATTTGCAAGGCAGAGATTCTAGGTGGGCCTTGAAACTTTGTTTCCCAACTCATTTATGGCTATGAATAGAGAACATTTCCAGGTTCATAAATGTGCTACAAGGGGAAAAATCAGTGTGTGTTTCATGGCATAATTCTCAAAAAAACATATAATATCAGGTTTTTTTGGCATGGGCAAAGTATGAAAAATAATAAAAACTTCCCTCCGCTTTTGGTATCTGGGTCTCCTTGAAGGACACATTTCTCCCTCCACCATCTCACACACACACACACACACACACACACACACACACAGTTTAACCATCCCTATTCTCCAACTGTCTCTCTCTCTCTCTCTCTCTCTCTCTCTCTCTCCCTGTCTCTCTGTGGATGCGTGTGTGTGTGTGAGTCAGTGATGGTTGAGGGAGAATTGGATGCAGAAAACTAGTATCCTTCAAAGAGATCCAGGTTTCCAAAGCAGAGGGAGAATATGGAGAAGACAGAGGATTTGCTAACAATTCTTGAACAAGACATCTGGGCTTAGACTTACACCTGCAGTGGAAAGCAAGAATAGAGCAACAGACCTAAAGGTGCAGTGAAGTGTGCTAACCAAAAGGAGCCTACACTTTGAATAATGCCTGAGGGTTTCCTTGATGTGACCCAAGGGGATGCTGCCATCCGGAACTGCTTCCAAGGTTTCAAGTATATCATACAGTGCTGCTTGCACTTGGGGGAAAAGCAGTGGGAAGAACTACTGTCTCATAATTCTCACAAAGCGGCTAAGGCAGGACAGAAGATTTACATCTCAAGATTCCCTCAAAATACTGCCCAGTGACAAGCCAGCTGAGTGGTCAGAAGCAGAGCAAAGAAAAGACGATGATGTAAAGTTAGCTGTGCTGCATACAGTGTCCAAACTCTTGTGATTTGTGCTAAGGCCCAATTCTGAAAATTTTTATTGCAAGAGATCTGAAAATTTCCCTTAAAAATGATAGCCTTCCCTAGGCTACCTCTGGAGCTTCTTTCTACTGCCCTTAACTTTGACATTGAAGCTGGTGTTAATATATATTATTAAATTGTCACCAACCACTTTCTTGCAGTTCAATAAGGACAGGCTAGTGATGTCTGTGGGCTATGAGGAAATGGAGAGGTAATAATGAAAGCTCAGAAGCCATTTAAATGACAGACATTTGGAAAGCCACAGAGCTTCCTTTTGTCTCCTTCATAGCCTGAAAATGGCCATTAAATGTATCTAAATTGACTGGGAAGTTTGTATTTTTAGAAGCCTTGCAAAAGGATGAATCAATGTTTTCCAGATAGAACACAGTACAAAATGATGAAAGTTTGAAAGACATGCTTGGCAGTCATTCATAGTATACTCTTATTAATGCCAAGAGGAAATTTTCATACATCTATTTTACTTGTCAATTACTTTATGTATGCTTCACTAGGATAAACAAACTGATGAACCATAAATTTATTAAATGCAGACAGCATCAAATCACCTGCTCATGTCTCAGTTCCACAATTGTGAAATGGGGATGAGGCTAGGCTGTTTGATGTGATGGATTTCTCACACATATCACCTGTCCTTTCCCCATTCAGCACACACACACACACACACACACAGAGTTAAAAACTGCCAGAAACCAGAAAGATGCACTCATTCATGAGAAGTATTATTTGTTATTTCTTTTTGGCATTTTTTTAAATGGAGAACTTCAGAAAGAAACAGGGAGATTATGCTTTTCTCTGTGTAAAGGAGTGAAGCAAAAGAGAGATAGAAAACCAGAAGAAATCCACAGGGATGAGAGGGAATACATATCCAGCAGCTACATACTATTAGACATCATTCTGTCTTACAAAATGAGTTTCTATTTCCCTTGTCTAGAACCAATCCCAGCAGAGAAGGGCAACAGCAATATTTGGAGCGATGTGCTCAAGTGGCAAGTACATCAGACAGAGTCCCTTTTGAGATCATTATCGTCAAACATTTCAGGATTTGCTGCTGTTCAATCAGTGAACTTCTCCCCTGAAGCACTTTGACAGGGTTACAAAATGCCTTCCACTTCAGTAAAAAAAAAAAAAAAAGTCTACATTCCTCTGAAATGTGAAACAACACGAATAAGAAGACTTCTGCTACTTTAAAAATGATTCCAAAATGATACGAGTATTAAATTCTTAGCATGTAATGTTTCAAGTAAGAAACATCATTTGAGAAAAAAAAAATCTCAGCAGTACTTTCACTTGTTGTATAAAGTAAAAATTACAGAAAAAAATAAACTGATGGCAGGCATAAGGGAGGGATGGCACAGGGGACAAAGAGACAATGCAGCAACTCCTGAGCATACACTGTGGCCCATCTCTCCCTGGAGGTTCTGAAGGTGCAATCGGCTCACTGGTGAGGCTCTGGTGACTGGCTTCACACAACTGGAAAAGAGAGGAGAAACAGCTCACCTACTAAGAGAGTGCAGGAGTTGGAGTGTTGTGAGCAGATGTCACTCTTCTAACACTGATGTGTGCATCCTTCCAAGCATGTGATAGCAAAGAAGCAATCATAGGAAAAGCCTACGATCGGGACCACCTCATTCCCTGGTTCTGGGAAAAACTGCTGTCCTGTGTCAATGACCACACTTATGTCAGCTGGCTGCAGAAGAAGCATCTGCCTGCAACTGAAGTCTACTGCCACTTTGATGTTGAGTACAGCACTGCTTTTTCGTGGACCCAGAGAACCCAGGTAATTACTTATGGGGGTTCCTATATGAGGCCCCTGCAAGTTCAGAAAAAAGATCCATGAAATGAGGCCAGGAAGGCAGGCCACAGGTTATGTGGGGATACCCTGCGCTCCTGAGAGGCTTGTCAATATAATTATTTTAATTATTCTAATAATGATTCAATAACAAATCAAGAGAAAATAAAATGATAATTTTTACTGGCTCTTCGGGAATGAGGTGAGTGCTTGCTAAGGATGGCAAATGTGACTCAGACTTGCCAACACTTCACTTCCCTTCACCCATGGAGACATTTGTCAAACCAATCATGGCTTTCTGGATACTACCTCCTCTCAAGATAGCAGTCCTGACAGCTACTAGTACCTAACCAATGTCAGTCAAGTATATCTGAAAACTGCAGTTATCCAGCATTTGACGTGCATACCAATTTTTACCCACCTTGCTTTCTTAACACATTTGTTTCTTCCTTAATATGTGCAGAAAGTTTTGAAACTTCTTATTCCTGTTATACTTGCAGAAACTAATGAAAAGGCCAGTATTTGAAAGGAAATTTGAAGAACCTAGTGATTAGGTCCTCTCCTGTCCACAGAAACTGAGAGCACTTAAACTGAATGCTGAGCTTCAGGACAACCTCTTCCTTCTCCAAAATTTCCATCTCAGTGATATTCTCTGAGAAGGTTTGAGGCTTTCTTTTATAATACGATGTCTTAAAGCTGGTTCTCTGGCATTTGGGGCACTGTCTTCAGTTGTAGAAGTGGTTGCATTTTTGTTTGTTTGTTTTGGGTATTTTCTCTTTGCCTTTCATGACTTTGTTAGACATGTCAGTGTGCCGTTGTACAGACTGCTGGCTTCTTTGCTAAGTGAAATCTTGCTTTAGTAGCTGTATTGAGTGATATGCTATGTACCCCAAGTCCTCACATACTTTTGATGGGGCTAAGTCTGGCACTTGCTTGTGTTTGGTTTGTTGTCTAGGGCCAGGATTGGCAATGTGAGTGCTGTACCCGCCTAGGTGTGGAGCTGACATACAGTGTAAGGGAAGGCGGGTCTTCCTCTTTCGCCTCTCTCTCTCTCTCTCTCTCTCTGTCTCTCTCTCTTGCCAGCATGCCTTGTGGCTTGCAGCCGCCATGAACAGCAGCCCTGCCACGTCATGCTGACTTGGAGCCAACTAAGTGTGAACTGAAACTCCCAAGAAACTGTAAGAATAAACCTTTCCTTCCCTAATTTTGGGCATCAGGTATTTTGTCTCAGCCATGAGTGAAAAGTAACTAAGACAGTAGCTATATCCACTTTTTGCCACCACTCTGTACCACTATTCTGATAGACCTGTCTGGTTCCCATTCGTTGCTCAGTCTGCCTTGTCACTTTGATGGGGTTTTGGATGCTCCATTGTATACTAGGCCTTTGAAGAATTGTCTTGCTGGATCTATGGAAACTTCTTATCAAAAGCTCTTTCCTTCTACTCAGCTCTGACCCACTGCCTTGCTTTCTTTCCTGGTTCTTGTTAGCATTATAACCCTTGAAAACTCACATTGCTTCTGATCCCACTACCTGAAGCTACCCAGAATCAAGTACTTCTAACTACCCAAGGGCCAGCACTGATGAACTTAGTTTCTCTTTTTCATTCATTTTCCATGTCTCCAAGAAAAAAAAAAAGAGGAAGCAGAAGAAAAGAAAAGGAGAAATAGAGGGATAGAAAGTGGATGAAGTAAAAATGCAAGAGAACTACCCCAATCTCAAGAAACTGAGGCCTTGGAGCTGTTGACCCATTAGTCAGATTCTTTCCATTTTGATAAGCCTTTGAACTGTTTGGCTTTCCTGTGTATAATGTACTGAAGATCATCCACAGCTTGGCTTTCTAGTACACTCAAGGGGCTCCTTTCTAACCCATCAGATCACTAAGTACAAGTTAATTTCAATATTACCCAAAACAAAACATAATTAGAAAAGCAATGTGCTGTGAAAATTATCATAAAATCCATTCAAAAGTCAAGTATAAATGCATTTGAATTATCTATGGTTTAGGGTTATTTGTGCCACTATTCCTCTCCATCAGAGCAGAACCGCAGTTGACTTTAGCTATGATTTCACGGTGTATAAAAACCACCACTGAGAACTGAGTATGGTCTGCAATTGTGTTCAAACATTTTATGAACTTTCTCCAATACTGATATTTACTTAACTTCTTTCTATTACTATGTTACTTCAGTATAATATATGCAGGTTATTTTCACTAGATCTAGAATGTGCCAAACTCATTCAATAGGAAAATGCAGTTCAGAATTGAGTGAGGGAAGCCTGATGCTCTAGGATTAAAATAAATTCACTCCTTTAAGAAGCATTGTGCAGTGAATTACAGGGAGGAAACTATAACCAGAGATAATAGGAAAAATGTCTCAAGTATATAAAGGTGCAATTTCAAATGAGACATAGCTTCAAACTAACCTAGTGTGCAGCTTTCAAAAATAGGGTGTGTTATGGTTTCTGTTTGGATGTCCCCCCCAAACCTTGTGCAGTGATGGAAGTAACCTTCTAGTGTTTGTGACCGATTCATGGTCCAATGCTGAGATTATGTGTGTGAGTGCTACCCCTATCCTAGAGTGGGCAGCCTATATACAATATAGAGGACAGAAAGAATCTTCTCACACACTCCTCCCTTTTTGCTCTTGTTGCTTCTGCTGTTTTCTGTGCCATGAACTATTGCCCTCTGCCATACCACCCTGCCTTGGACCTAGAAGATTATGAACTGAAACCTCCACAAACTATGAGATAAATAAACCCTTTCTTCCCTAGTTTTGGGTGTCAGGTAGTTTGTCCCAGCACTGAGAGAAAAGTAACCAAGACAGGGTATATCTTCTTGAATTTTGGCTATCAAATGTCTTCACATAAATCTTTGAATAGAAATTCTTGTATTGCTTTATTCCTTTATGATATCCACAACCTTGGTGCTTTTGCTAGATTACTGCTCCATAACATAAAGTTAGGTATGGAAGAGATGACTAGGTACCCAGAATCTTTGAGATTTGAGACCCTCAATTTGTACATGGGAAGATGTAGAGGAGTTGGAGAAACACAGGATTCAGTGTAAATTAAAAAATAAGTGCATCTTTTTCATCTAATGTGTTTTTAAGATGAGATACAAACATGATAAAAATGTAACAGTGCAACAGAGTGTAGAATAAAAAGTAAATCTCACTTCCATTCCTAAGTAATCACGTAAAATAACATCTTCTTCGGAATAATGAAGAGAATGATTATTCTTGCAATACAGACTTTTACTGTAAAAGTTTTAAGAGTGACAGTTGTCTTACTTTATTTTTGTTGTAATACCTGACACTCACAAGCTAAAACAAGAAATGTTTATTGTGGCCTCATATAATACCATCAGAAAGGTTTATTTTAGCGTCCTATAGGACTATATGAAGCGTCAGTCTATAGTCAGCTGGCACTAAGGCAGAGTGGCATGACAGAGAGGATCCCAGAGGGGAAACAGTTCATGGCAGGGTACACAGGAAGCAGAGGCAGCAAACCTCCCTTTCCCTTTTATCCCATCCAGACTATGAGCATTTTCAGTGGTTCACCCACACCCAGGGTGAGTCTTCTCATTATCTACACTCAGAACAATGATAAACCAGTTAGCAGACTAAACCAATACTACACATTCTTAATCCCAGTATCACATACCCATGATCCAGCCAGCTCTGTAAAGCTTCACCTATGAATTCATCAGGCTTTGTGGGGACATCTAGATGCAAGTCATAACAACATCCTCTTCGAAAGGTGGGACACTGTTTCAATTATTTACACACAAACATCTGTGAAGTAACAACTATGTCCTGGGCATTATTCTTCTTGAGATAGCATTCTTTCTTCTCCTATATTCCGTAGGTATAGCCTAGTTATGGATAAACTCCCTGGGTATCAAACCGTTCACCCTGAAGTAGACCAGTTCAGTCTGTGTGCAAAAAAGGTATTAACAAGATCATAGGAAATAACTCAGCCCAAGTTGCTCCCGCATTGGCCCTGGTGTGCTCCTGTGCTTTGACCCTAATGATGGAGCCCTTTTTCTCATGTAATTTTTATCCCAGCTGTACTCCTGCTTTATCCAAATGTGTTACAGTGAAAACTTTCACAATCTGCCTAGCAGGGCAACATGTTCATAACCCTGAGCTTTAGAGTCAGACTCCCTGGGAAGACTTACTTAACAGCTCTGTGATTCTAGGCAAGTAATTTAACTTTCATGTGATTTTGTTTCCTCATCTGTCTAATAAAAATCCTCACACTACTGATTTCAGAGCTTCAGAAGAATCAAATCATCTCTGTAAAATTCTTGGTATTATGTCTGGTGCTACTCCCCTAGTCATGAGAAGGACTAGGATCTAGCATCACTCTTGAAAATCATTTGCCTGAGACTGAAGTCTAGTCATTGAATCTTAGTCCTTCCTTTTTATAATACTTTTCTCTGATAATGTAGGTTTGCTGATATCCCCAAATATTTTCTCCTTCATCTATCTATCATTGTACTTTCTTGTATCTTACCAGAATTCCATGACATAAAATCCTTTCTGGCATCTATTGTCTGCTGCCAGAACACTATGCATCACATTACACCCTTCTTACTAACTTCCTTCCCTGCCTTGTAGCTATTTTTCCTTTGCTTCACAATAACGAATTCCATTCCCATGGCCATGTGGGTTGGATAGCCCAACAACTTCAGTCTGATTTATCCAGTTAGGAGCCTGAGGTTCCAGACTGGTGGTATGTACCACTCTTGAGGTAACATCACAGTCGGTCAATGTCATCTTTAAGAAAGAAAATATGCAAATGTGAAAAAAAATCAACCTAGTTTCCTCTAATACACTTTCCAACTGTTACCAATGAAATCAAACTTGCCTATATATAACAAGTTGATCTCAATTCCATTAGCAACATTTTAATAGGGTGAATTCTAACTCACCCCTTAAAATGGTATGACTAACGTGGAGTTATGGAGATTACTATTACTTCTGAACTCTCTTAATCAATGAGCTTTTCCAGTTTTAGTGGCAGCTGAAAGTATTCTAACCAAGGGTCTATGAGCTTCTGAAAATAGAAAGCACAACAAAAACATGAACTGTTTTATTTCATTGTGTTTGATAGTCAGAAAGTAAAATTTTAAAACTATGTGACTACTTCACTGCACTGAAAGGAGGACAAATGTAACACCTTTGAATATGGAAGATTTCCTTGGCAAACAGAAGTGTTATATAATCAATAAAGTTGGCTCATCTGATTTTGATTTTGAATGCCACAATACATGTGGAAATATTATGGAATTTTACACTCCAGTTAGTTTACATTTTGACATCATTACTGGTTTTGTTGGTTTACAAACTATACTAGTATTCAGAATAACCAGTATACTCAAAGGCAATCCAAAATGAAAAATTCAGATATTAAACTGCTAAAATTAAAAATAAGAAATGTACAATCTACTCACTCAAAATAGTGGAACACACTAATTTAGCTAGTGCATTTTGTTGCTTAGACCATAAAAATAATGAAATCAACAGATCATTTCCAAATCTGCTAATCGGCCCTTCTATTTCACTGATACTAGTTACATCCTATAATCTGTCAGCATTGGTCACTACAGGACATCTGCAGGATATTGATACATGATTGCAACCAATATCAGAAAAACAAACCTTAAATTTTTTTCTTTGAGTAGTGAGAAAGAAAACACATTCTGTTGGAGATCTGCAACATCACTCCAACTCAAATGGTAAGGCACTGAATATATAAGAGTGAATAGTCACTTTCTAATGATTTCTTGCATTTCTTTAACTATATGATACATCCATTTCTACTTTTGTCTCTTTTCTCCTTTAAATATAAGTGAGCCTTCCCAAAGTTATATTGATTCTCTTAGAAGAGGCTTTAATATACTAGGTCTAGTATGTCACATCTTTTTTATATAGATATAGCATCCAAGTTTCAGGGGAAAAAATAGATCTAAAAAGATGGCTGCTTTCCCAAAGTGTCTGAATATAAGAGAGATGGCAGCGACTCCGGGCTTATACCCAGCAGACCCAAGAAGAAGCAGGGCGTAAATGAATTAGATATTGATTGCTTGGGTATTTTTGAAATTTCCTTTAATCTAAATTGGTTCCCTAGACAAGCAATTGAATTTGGTCATTAAATGACAGTGAAAATAATTCTTGAAAATATAAAAAGCTCAGAGTTTGTAGGTCCCTCATAGGTCATTTATTCTAAGCTTCATTTCACCTCACATCTAAAACGACGTGATTTCTCAGGTCACTGGTGAGCACCTTTTGATAAGGGACATTAGTTTATTAACTAATGTGGGTAATTTTCAAGGTTTAAAAACTAGGCCTTTTTACTTAGCTTTCATAATTCCATAACTCCTATTATTGGAAAATTACAAGTCATTCATTTCCTTTCTGATAACTGTACGCATATGATTTGAAATGGAATATGACTTTCCAAACATGTTAGCAACCATCTTTGCGATTTTCATTTAGTCATTTTAAAAAGGATATGCTGAAGCTGAGTGTCTCTGAGCAATGCCTACATAAAACCCTATGAGAAAGAAGTAGGCATGGATAAAATATATGAAAATTCATATAAATAATATTAGTGCAATCTACATTTCCTTGACAAATTTAAAAGCATTTTCAAACTCACATACAGTTATATATGTGCCAGACTAGTCACTATGCATCGAGATCTATTTGCACAACTGAAAGTAAGCAAACATTGGCACAACTCTTTTAAATTCTTATAATCTCATAACTCCTCTTTTCTCCTTTTATGTTTTATTTCTTTTATCATATTTGAATCTCAGTTTGAAAAGCAAGGATATCCCCTTACTGTGAAAAAAATCATCCTTCATTTTATTCTGAGCAAGAAATGTCTCTAGTAACCAGCACACATGGTTTTTTCTCTTCTAGTGCTTTTCAATGCATTGTGTCATTTTCTGCCCACTTCAGCTACTATTGCTATTTCCATTGAACAAATTAGGAAAGAGACCTTCAAGAAGTCAAATAACTTGCTCAAGATTATACAGCCAATAAACTGAACACCCAGTATCCTAAATTCCTGCTCCCAACTGTGGCATTTGCTGCTATTTTACTACAGCTAGTTGTTACATGCACACACACACAGAGACAGAGAGAGAGCGAGAGAACGAGACAGAGAGGGAGAGGGAGAGAGGAAGAGAGAGAGAATGAATTACAATTCATTTTTCAAATATTATTAACACAACAGGATGTTATGCCCCAGTGCCTTATACGGCATAATCATAACAGGACAAGGTAACCTAAATTCCACAGACCACTTCTGTAGTGAAATCCCAGTGCCACCCTCTTCACAATAATAATCCATGCCTGATTTTTATTATTAACTACACTAGGTTTCACAATTAAGTAAGCTAGTATCACAGTGGGCCCTTCTACAGAGTAAAAACTAGGTATATTTTTATTTGCAAGTACTATGCTTTCATTCTTAAATGAGACTATTCATGACAATAGGTTACAATGTTGTTATTGTCTTTCTCTATGATTAGTGCCTGACCTTTAAAATAAGGAATGTTACCAAATCATACTTAAATTTAAACATGTAACTGTTAATGAAATATTTGGATGGAAGGTCAAAATGTGCTGGGCATTGTCTTTGGAAAATGGTCATATCCTTTTCCTTTTAGGTACATGAATGGTGCTTTGGTTACTTTCTCATTGTTGAAACACAATACCCTCTAACACCTACAACTCTAAGGAGGAAGCAAGCATTTATTTTAGGTCACAGTTTGCAGAGGTTTCAGTCCACAATCAGTTGGCTCCAAGGCAGGGCTGCATGGCAAACAGATGTGGCAGAGGAGAAACAGCTCACAGCATGGTGGCAAGAAGCAGAGAGAGATCAAGGGACAAGGAGGGAGATACATTGTTTCAGGTCCCCCCTCCCCCCACTGACCCACCTCCTCCAACCAAGCTTTTCTTCCTATTATCATATTTATTTGTAAACTCAGTAGGGGACTAATCCATTGATGAGCATCATACCTTCATGTTCCAGCCACCCCCCAGAAGACTCATTTCTAAGCACATTAGGCTTTGTGGGGACATGCAGATATAGACCATAACAAATGGAAACCTCCCTTCACTGGCCTTGGTCTAACAAACAAAAAGAAACTCAATCTGAGTTTTCCCAGGAGTGGTGCAGAATAATGGGCTACACTCCTGTAGAGGGATATATATATATATATATATATATATATATATATATATATATCAAATCTTCCATGACCCCTTCCTCTAGGACTAGCATTAGCTGAATATATGTGGTTGGTATCTTACGTACATCAAATCTTACTAAAGAAACTGTATAACTCTACAACTGTATTGTAATCTACTTGCATCCTATACAAAGTATTTGTAAATAAGTGAAATAGTACTTTCATATTTAGTGTTCCACTTAAAAATTAAAAATTTTAATGGGGGATGAGGAGAACAGCTAGCTTCTTTATTGCCTTAAGTAAATCGATCTCTACTGAATATTGTGCTAAGCAAGTTATATTCACTTGAAAAAACTTCAGGGAAATGAATCGTTTGCAAATGCGAGAAGACCAAGAGATGGATAGAGGAGAGAGAGAGGGGAGAGGAAATGGCACATAAAAATAGTAACTAAGATATGTCATAGGCTGGGAGTTTGGCTCAGTGCCTTAAGGACCTGCCCTGGCAGGCGCGAGGTTGTGAGTTCAATCCCCGGTGCCGCAAAAAAAAAACAAAGATGTGTCATAGACAAGAGCCAACTACTTATGAGGAACGCAATCGTTACGTGCTGCAAATATGTACAAATAAAAGTAAACATTAAAAACAATTGAGGGTTAAATAGGAAAATCCATGTGTAAAGGTACATCTCTTTAAATTTATGATATAATAGGTTTTTCTTGTTACACTGATTTGAATTTTCTCCTAACCTTCTAAACCCTTCAGAAAGGAAAAGCAAGAGAGGACAGAATGCTTTTTCCACTATTGGCACTGATTTTCAGTGACTTCTAAAGTGAAGTTTGCACATCTAAACCAATTTAAATGTACTAGACTCTGCTACTCTAAGTAAATTAAGTTACTTTTAATTTAAAGCCACATTCAGCATACATAAACCTCTGAACACAAATCATCTTCTCAAGTCTTACTTCTTGAAACTAAGAAACAGAAATGCCAAAGACTGAAAGTTATTTTTAAAGTTTCACTGAGAGGCATATCATTAGACATCCACTAAATAGCTAAAGCAAACCAACAATAAATGAGGAGGAATAGCAATACAACAAATTATAACTGCACGATAAGAGAATAACCCTTCTCTGAGGGCCTTTATTAAATCTCACTGTATCTATATCTACTGCATCACTTAACCACAGAAATGCTGTGAGGGTGGATTAGTGCAATTTTATGTAACACTCCCTTGCCTGGGAGTGGGAAGAGAAAGAAGTGTCCCAAATGTTTGGGGTTGATCTCCTTTTTTGGAAAGGTTCTCATTATCCACCGAGTTTGAGCATAACACTCTGAGCTCTGAGAATTATCACTTCTTTGACAATAAGCTGCCAAAAGTAGCTTCTTACCCTGGAAACCAAAATCACTGGAAGGTTCCAAAGAGATGCAAGATTTAGGGGAGAATAAAGTTGATTATTCCGGGCTCGAACAGGACTCAAAAGAACAGAATAAAAGAAGCTCCCAGGTTTGAGGAGTGAGGGTCATGGGAACAAGAGCTTTTCACCAGAAGGGGGCTAAAGTCCATAGGAAATGCAGAGACACGCAGAAAAGGCTGAGAATAAAATGGTTCTTCGCAGTCACCTTCAAGTAGCATCCTTGAGTGTCTCTTCCTCAGTTCACATCTTTGCTCACTCTCCAGGCAAACCCATTTGCTCCTCAGGTCCTCAAGGATTATCAGGGGGGAGTCTCAGCCCAATGAAGGACAGCATGGATTAAAAATAGCACTATCCCATAGGTTTTAAAAGTAGGCAATGAGCTGAATGGCTTGGAATGATACCGATTTCTTTTTTGTATCTTACATTCAACCTGTCATTAGGAGTTTTGCTGACTCTGTCCCTTCCTGATCATTCCCATCCATACTTTCATGGGAGTCTCCCATGACTTTGCACCTGGGTCAGTTAGTTGGCGGCACTGCCATTTCAGACCTGCTTCCAAAAGGCAAATCTAATTGTGCCATTCTTCATTCCCTCTGCTCCCATGAAACCCACAGCTGGTATTCCTTTAAAATGGTAGCTTCCCATGTGGAATCTCTAAATCCCTGGATTTTTCTTTTTTTTTATTTAAGTGCCAGCTGGGGCCAATGGGCTATATTCAATATTTCAAAAGGCTTAAAGATAATCTTGCATTTATCTGGGTATAGCTGTATAGATTAACTATGGGCTGAAATTATTTCAACTTAATATGGTACCTGATATTTCTCTAACTCATTATGATGTGTTCTCCTGGGATTCAGAGCCTCTTTCCATTCAGCAATGCAAGTTTGAATTGACATTGCCTAGTAATTTGAATCCACAAATGAGGCTAAGATAAGACCCCTTAGGGCAACAGTTATATTATCCACTGTCCTTTTTCCAGAATCTGCTGCTGAAATACTCTCAGTATTCAGCAGGTATTTGTTTTCATGAAATTTTAGAAATGTCATTGATAGTTTTATACTTTTAATCAGATTGTGCTAATCAATACGAAATGAAAAAGACGATGGAGATGTTTAACTTAAATAATCTAGTCCAATATGTTTGCTGACAGAATGTTTCAAGATAGAGGAGTTAGGAGTAAAAAATACAATCAAGGCATTGGGGAAACAATAGAAAAGAAACTGATATTTATGGAGCAACCAGTATGTGATAGGCCCTGTACAAGACCCTTTGGCTGAATAACTTCATTTCCTCTTCATCTCTGTGAGCGAGTGTTTACATTTATCAGATGTAAACAAAATAAGATCCAGGATCTGGAGAGATTATGATAAGCCATGTGCCCGGTGGTGTAGTATTTTGCTTGTTTTTTTTCTCTGCAAATTACAGATGGCCAGGAAGTAACACTTCATTCCTATTATTTCTTATATTCTATTTTTATTTGAGTTGTTAAGCCTATTTAAAAATACAAATAGATTATTAGATGTTCATTTCATTTATCTATTGTCTGTGATGCGTGCCAATTTCCCGTGCACTTACATATTTAAGTTCTATGTTTACATAGGTATCAAACTGAAGGGTAGGGATGATGACTTACTGTTCCCAAGAAAAGGGGAAGCAGTTTCTTTTAACTAAATGCCATGCAGAAAACCTCTCTGAGGTCTCTGCTCAACATATTTGTACCTAGCCCCCTTGTGTTCTCTGATGGAATGGAAACGTCAGCCCTTCACAGATAAATCTAGGAGATGATGAATGATAGAGAACATGTTACATGAACACCCTGAGTGAGTAATTTCCTAGTCTAGACCAACACAGGAGCCCCTAGCCATGTGCAGTTATTGTGGCTTGACACAAGTGGGATTTGCTGTAAGCACACCCTCCCTACCTATTTTAGAGGCTTACTAAAATGTTTAGGCTATCTCAATAATAGTATTTTATATTAATGACATGCTAAGACATTAATCTTGGATGGAGTTGCTTTTAGGATGTGTAGCTACCAGAAAGTTAAAATTACATGTGGGGCTCAATTTATCTCTCTACTGTGTAAAGCTGCTCCAGACATGATGGTCTATGTCTCTTGGAGCTTTAAAATCAATTGGCCGATGTGGATTTTATTGGTAATAGACTAAGTGGGCAATGTTGAAATGTCTTAAAAACAGAACAAAAAATAGAGACATGAGTAAACCATGTTTTACTGAATTATCAAAACCTGATTTGCCTGGGTAGTTAATTATATGAAGGGTTAGGTGTGGGTGTGGATGTTACACTCAAAATTGTCCCTAGCCTCATCTCACCTCCTCTCAGAACTCCTTTGCAACACTTGCCAAAAACAAGGCAAAACAAAAAACTTGCTCATGTGAATTTGCCAGTATGAGGCTCTTATAATTTTCTGATGCTGAATCCCTAACATTTTTATAATAACATTACGGCATTTGATCAAATTTGACAACTATCACTTACAGTATTCTAGTTTACCTGGTACCCTGTAGCCAGCATTTCTAGAAAACTAGAGGTTTTTCTTCTCCATTTCCCCTAGTAAAAATAACATGATTCAGCAATTCACAGAAGGCCAAGAAATCAAAATTCATGCCTGTTCTCCAAATTCCATGTAGTCAACAGTTTAAGTCATAGCAGCTAACACAAGTAAAGGAAAACCTGTTTGAATCTCTGCTTATTTTCCATCTTTTATTCACCTAATGGTTGAAAAACTCATGAGCCAGGTGGCACACAGACGAAGTAACAGAAAAGCAATGCAACAGTCCTTCGGATCTGGGTGCAAATCCCAGCTCTACAGCTTAAGTCACCACCTTGTCATCATTTATTTTGAGTGATTGTTGTGAGAAAGATCACGCAAGATTTAAAGCAAGTAGTACATTCAGAGTGCATAGAAGATCTCATCAAAACTTGGCTCCTTTTTTCCTTGCTTTCCTCTTATAAAGTAGACCTCTGTCTGTGTATCCACATTACCCTGCGTTTATGGACACTGCCATCTTCTGCCTCTGTCTCAGTCCCTTTCTGTCTGTCTCTGTCTCTCTGCCTCCCCCCTCTCCCCCTACTCTCTCTTTCTCTTCCTAGAGGACAGTGTGTGCTGGTGGAACCCAGAGCCATGTACCCCCTAAGCAAGTGCCTGATCACTGAGCTATACTCTCAGCCTTAGTATTGATCTCCTTTTAAAATGCTGAACATGGGAAGGTCACAATGACGGGTCCTACTGTCAACTCTTTGCATTATATGCAGGGATTCAATTTTCACAATTAAGAAATGTGTACTGCACAAGATAAAGCTATAGACCTCTTTACTGCTGAGCTTTTCACCTGTAAACAGCTGCCCGAATTACTACCTTTTAGGACTGGGACAGAGCAGTGGGAGAATCACTTCCTTCCCAGTTACAAGGGCTCCCTGCTTGACACAGCACAGATAGCCGAGATTCCTAGCATTCCATCCCCTCCTCTCACAAGACCTAACCTGTTAATCAATAGTACTTTTTACAGTTGGCTCAACAGAGCAAAAACCAGTACTTTCCCAAACACAGCATGATTCTGACTTTTCTCTCTTTCTTGTCTCTCGGAAATTGTGCTATGTGCCCTAGCCTGTTTGCTCTTCTAGTATTCAGAGGTTGTGCATTCACTCTTCTGCATGTACAGCTTCTCAGTCAAAGCATGCAAGGATTCAAGCTACGCGCGAGGAATCTCCTTCGCTGTGTCTTGAACGCTGTGTTAAGGGCCAGCTTATTTCTTTCACTGATTTCATCTGACTTACTTCATTCTAATATTCTTAATCCTCTATTTTATCACACATATTTTATAAAATGTAATGGTATCAGGGACCCAATAATTTAACATTTTCTACAGCACAATCACACAAATGATCCTTTTCTCCTTTTTCCTTTTCTCCTCCAGTTGTATCTCTTATTTCTCTTCTTCCTCTCCTCTGCGATAACAAATACGATTGCCTAACATAAAGAGTTTCCATTTTTGCGGGGCTTGGAGAGGTCCGGACAAAGTTCCAAACCAGTGCGGGTCATTCACTCCAATTGCCAGCACACCGAGACACTTGAGTTTAAAGTTATCTCTCTCAAAGAAAATGCACTCCCTCTCACAGATTCAGTAAGATACAAAGAGAGAGAATTTATTAGAGTGTTCATTCCATTTTACAAAAGGAGAATCACTCCTTTCTATCTCTAAGTCTCTCTCTCTCTATATATATATATGTAGAATTAAGAAACACAGATGCTATATATTATGTAAATAAAATAATTAAGATAATTTAATTAGTAAACAATGACCCACATCACAAAGGTGAACCATGCCACAGTTAACTCAGCAGAAGAAGTTTAATACTGTAAAATCTAACAAATGCTTCTTGGCATTCTACCAGTTCATCATATTTATGTACACGTAAACATGTTCTCTTCTGATAATACAGAAAGATTTCTAAGCATTTTCTTTTATTTCCTAGGAAATCATAAGCTATATTTTCAAGGTAATATAACCTTCATTCAACCTCTATTGATGGTAGATTTATTGGTCTACATTTTGCTTCCCATGCCACGGACTAGCTGTGCTCCCTGAGACCAGTTGTGTCTCTCAAGCCATTCCATGTCCTCAGGCCTAAATGGAAGGTGAAATGGAGCATCAGTCCCAAATTCATGGCAAAGCCTGTGCTCCAGCTCCATGGCAGTTGCAGTACCCAGACACATCCCCAGAAGTGAGCTTACTGACCCTTCCAGTGATGCCCAGGCCAGTCAAGTTGACAAGCTTAACTGCCAGGACTGACTCTGGAACTATGATAAGACAGTAGCAGGTGGGGCAGCAGGAAGGGGTGGGAAACAGAATGACATCTATCAAGCAAATTTTTATGCATTAATTTTTCCCAACTTGGTCTGCTTCTGTAGTCTAAAGATAGTGGTGACTGCTCATTAAGAACTTGCTATTTAACAGATAATAGAATTAACAGATATTGTTGGCCAGATTTTACAGACAAAACAACAAAGGTAACTAACCTACTTCAAATCGCCTGGCTAACAAAACCAGGGACCACTCCCTCTTCTGGTCTCTCACAGGCATTTTGAGCCCTTCTATGAGTATCATATTATCTTATCAATACCTTTTCACTATTTTGTGACATTAAACTTTCTAAAGTACTTCCTCATTTAATCCCCAAAGCTTAGCACAATGCTTGGAACATAGGAAGTCCTCTCCATCTGTTGAAATAACTAGAAAAGCAGAAGTTAGCATCATTATGAAGAGTATAGTATAAGTATTTTTTATACAGGAAAAAACCTTCAAAAGAACTATACATTGCTGAATATTCTAAGGATCTAGTCCTTAGATTAAACTATTCTTTTTCCTGGAATGAGCATTGATTCATCAGATAGACTCATAAGCTAGTGATGAGGAATGATTGTGTGTCTTTGGTTCCTAGACCCAGCTATTTCTTTGTGTGAACACTTTATAATAAGAAAAGTTTTTCTTTATGCAAATGGCTCACCAATTTTGGTCTGTGCTGGCATAGATTTTTTTCCCCTCTGTTATAGGCAACTGAGTTAGTTAGAAATATTATAGGCAGGGCTAGGCCCTCAATGGAGCAGGCACAGAGGACCAGATATTGTGTGACCTTGGAAGAGATACACACCTCTTGCTGTGGGCCAGATCTCAACACAGAAGGCAAAACAAATGCAACCACACCCTAAGTATAAGCATTAGGGATTAGGGATGGATCATTTTGAGAAGCCAAGAATTACCATCCCAATCCCCTAATCCATAAGAATGCTTGTTTATTATGTGACTCGCTTCCCCATTTGTCCTTGATTTGGTCAATCTTACCTAAACAATCAATCTTATTGGTTGACCACAGTTTTGTGCCACCTCAAGCCCATCTGCCTTGTGAGTTCCAACTTTTCCCCATCAAGGTTTTGCTCTATAAAAGTCACTAGAAAAGACAAAGTCTTGGGCAACCTACTCGGGCCCCTCCTCTGTCCCTCAGACAGAAGCTTTCTCTCAATAAATATCTTCTGCTCTTACCCTCCGTTGTTCCTAAAATTCATTCTTCGATTTTTAGAGAACATGAACTCGTGCCAGACATATAGTAGGTTGGGAGTCTCATTCCCCCATATATTTGGAGGTCTCCCACCAAGACCGTTTTCCTATATCACCTCAACACTAATTATATTATAAAAACAAGGATTGTACAAAGTTCATTTTAGAATCAACCACCATATTATCATAAATAGATTTTACCATTAACATTCCACTGTACTAGCTTTACAACATACTCTTCCCCTTATCTATCTTTCATCATCCATCAATCCATCTTATTTGTTGATGCACTGAATTGTGAACATCTTTCTATTTCTTCCAAATTCTTCAACATGCATACTTATACTACATTACCTTTCACAGTAACATGAAATCCTTGCCTGAAATTACTTTTGAATCTCAGAAAAAAAAATCCTTATACTAAGGGTTTTTTTTCTTTGCTATTGAGATTGAGACCATAAAACTACCAGTTATTGACTGATCAAGAAGAATCCAAGGTTCTAGTAACGAGTCTACTAGAAAGAAAGAACTAAACCTCAAATACATAAAGTTGTGTTATGTGAATGCTGCATAAAATTAAGTTCTAGCACTTATTCTTCATTCAAGGATGCTATGATACTAAAATTAGTGATTGCCTTATAACTTAGTACGTGGACAATTGAAAGCATAGCAAGTGGTATCATTACAAGTCCATTACTGGATGCGGGTTACAAGGTTTCTGGAGGGAAGGCAACCACAACATTCTGTGTTCTAGGGCAAGCGTCAGACAAGGACGTCACTCCAGGTCTGTTCTATCCACTTGTTTATTAGATGCCAGTTCAGAGCAGGCACAGAGCCAACCTAGGAAATAATACAAACAGTAATTTTCAAAGTTAATGATCTAAAACAATTAGAGCAAATGTAGCAGTTGTTTCCAAGTTGTTTAGCAAAAGCAGTGAGGAAAAAATTACTTAAGTCTTTTAATAATCATGTATAAGCCTCAAACTTAGGTGACACTTTTCCTACCTCCCTGCTGTTCTGATTGGGCACATTTCTGCTCCTTAAAAATCTCTAGTACTCATTCATCATACCCTACAAAACCCAAATTTTACTTTTCCTTTGAAGGCTTCTCAGTCTTTTCCTAACAAAAGTGTTTCCTTTGTTCAGTTCTCATAGCAACTGCTCATGTACCAATTCTTGTATTTATAATTTGATTTATAATAAATTCATTACATGTATTCACATTATCAGTGCACTACACCTTCATCATTTTAGAAAAATGCCAATCATGATACTCAGATTCCAGTAGGTGCTCCAGGGTTGTGAAATAAATTCAAGTTGAAGCCTAATTCACATTTCAAGTCAGCTAGTATGAGGGGACACTCTGTGATACTTCTGTGATTCTACCAACCAACTACAGTGGGGAGAAAATGGCAGGTTTGTGACAGACCCTGAGACAAGCTTTGATACTGGAACTACAAGCAAACAAAAAAATACAAGGGCTCTTTCGTATAAAGCATGAAATTAACAGATACTAATTGAATCAAAAGTCTTCATTGAAATGTGGGGCTGTGTAAGTGGAGTTGTTATCTCCACAAGCATATTTTAAAAGGGACCTCCCCTACTTTTTACAAAAGATTACTTGGTTTTGGGTCATGCCATCCTTTTGTTTGAATATACATGTTTCCTATGTTCCTACTTTTATCTCTCACATTCTACTTCTTCATGTGCTTTAAAAAGGAAGCTTTGATGACAAGGAAAACACACTCATTCTGCTCATCATCCCCAGGGAGGTGGCACTACGGGTCTCCGCCATGTTTGGCAATTTCTTTCCCTACATCAATTTATCAGAACAGGTTCCCTAGCATGACAGTGACAATGCTTGCATTTCCCCAGCAAATTTATCAGCTCCTGTCATTATAAATCTGAATCTGGATATTTTTAGCTGACTGGGAAGAAAACAGTTCTCTGGAGACTCAATGTCAAGGCTGCCCTATGAATCAGCCCAGCGAGGGGATGGAGCGCTGCAATCTCAGCCGTTGTGACTTTTTTTTTTCCTCTAGAGCAGGGATCACCTCTTTGGCTCTTTGCCAGAAATACTTTGCAGGCTGCTCCAGCTCAGGGGGCCAGAGCAGCAGAGTTCTGTCTCCATTTTGGCGATGCAACGTACCACACAGCTGAACCACTCCACAGACATTTCCCTGACTGACGACTGCTCAGGGGAAGGGGAAACCCTCTGAAGGGAAGACGAGGGGGCCTCAAAGAGTGGCTCTCCACACTCAAGTGCAGATGAAGTACATGAGGCAGACACACATCTCCAGAGGGAGAAGTCAGCCTCAAATGCACTTCAGCCTGGAGCTCTTTTATTTTTACAGCTTGCCCACTGCCCCCCGCCCCTCCATCCCGACTTTCTCAATGAACGGAGGAAGACAGGAACTACAGCATTCTCACAAAATCCCTCCAACCTGACAAATGAGCGAAATATTACCGTGAAGTTCATAAGAGGATTAACTGTCACTGAATGCCATGTCCTACATTAGCCCTAATCACTCTTCTTCTCCATGACTCAGATTTGAAGCAATTTCAAGACAAGTCAGTTTGGAAAGTGAGTCTTCACAGTATCCTTTATTCACATTTGTGAGTATTTTTCCTCAGTTATTAAAACACTACACTTTCCCTGGACAAGCCAAAATTCCCAAAGCTGATAAAATGTAAAGCAGTAAAAATGCACAGTGTGCCTTTGACTTCTCTGGAATCACCACTGAAGTGGAAAGGATATGCCAGAAGGTTGGAAAACATATTGTATAATTTAGAGTTTAACTGAGACAGGATGATAGGGATTATTCCCAGTTAATCAGGGAAAACAGACAGCCCCCTCCAAAAGGAAAAAAAAAAAAAACTCTTAAAAAGTAGCAAAAGAAAGAAGAACACAGAATACTAGTAAAAACTGACTAAATGACACTGACTGCTTTATCAGAAATGAGGACGTACTAGAGGCAGAGCTACACGGAACAGTATCAACTGCCCGTTGGCCAAACTGTCTAGTTCTTAGCAGTTTGTTTCATTGTCCCCAGAGAGAAACAGCAATAGAAAACTCTGTCTTTGTTAACCAATTGTAAGAACCAGTCCTGCTTTTAGTTTTGTTCCCATTCTCACCCCTGTATTTCTAAAATGATACGATTCACTGCCTCTGAAAGACTTCATCAAATGCAAGGCTCAATGACTATACTGCAAAGATACATGGAAACTTATTTATTTATGTATTTACTTTTTGGTATTGAAGAGTGAGCCCATAGGCACTTTATCACTTGGCTACACATACACTCCTTCTTATCTTTTCTTTAGAGGCCGCATTTCACTAAGTTGCCCAGACTAGCCTTGAACTTGCACACTCTTCTCACCTCAGCCTCCTAACCAGCTGGGGTCGTAGACATGTGTCACCATGCCCAGCAGACATGGGAACTTTTTAAAGATAATTTAAAGGAAACCCACCCACGTGACCGGTGTATGCAACTCTCAACTTTTTGTTTATAGTTTCTATTATAGAAACTTGTCTTTTTGATTCATTCTCCTTGCAATATGGAATGCCTCTTTTCTATCTTGATTTTCATATAGACAATGAGTGCGCACTGAAGATTAGCTCTTTCTCTTTACTTCCACATTACAATCCTTTATCTACTCAAGAAACATTCATTATAAAGCACTCAAGGGTGGGGACAAAGTGGCAAAGAAGACGGGGCAAAGGGGAAAGATTTGGTGCACTGAAGAGAAAGACTAGCCAAAGAACAAATAGCTAATGGATAAAAAAAAAAAAGGCCTATGTCTAATGATACATGAGAAATCATACATGTCTTCTAAGTGTCTCAAACAACTGCCTTCGTCATATAAGAAACTAGGAGAAAAACAGATTTGAGGACAAAAAATAAGAGTTCCTGTTTGTATGGACTTGCTCTGGAATACCTTAATTAAATACAATAGTATCTAGTGCTCTTGAAGATACAAGCCCATAGTGTTCATCAGACTGCCAAAAAATAGGTACATGGTACCAAAAGAATTTGAACTCCTGACAAAGGGCAGAAGCCCCAGGTGAGAGAATATGACTGAGAACCCAAAGTACAATACTCCAATAATAAAAAATTAAGCTAAGGAAAAGGTATAAAAATAGAAGGCAAAAGTTAATGATTTTAGAGGAACTATAGGAAAAATGTGGCACAGGAAATCAAAAGAAGTTCTTGTTTCAAGGAGGAAGCAACAAATCCAGTGAAATGGAAGGTAACATTTGAAAATAGGAAGGGAAAGCTTCCTCTTTAACGATTTCATTTCATTTGTATTGACAGAGCCAAACTGAATGAGCTGAAGAGTTAATGGGAGGTAAAAAACTACAGGTGACCAACGTTGATAGCTGTTTTCAAGAAGTTTAGCTAAGAGGTGTCAGAAGAAATGGGCTAGGACATGGTGCTACAGAAGGATATTATTAACATGGAAAGTTGTTTAGTACATCTGGGCCTTAGCTTCCTTGTCTGCAACACAGGTAAAATCATAAGCCTTAATTCACAACTTTGTCATTACTTTTGCAGAAAATAATGTGTGTGAAATGCTTAGCACAGTGTCTGATATATACCTAGAAAGTACTAAAAAACTGAGCAATTATTATGACTAACATCACTTATTACACCTTGTTCAGATCTGCGTTATGATTCTAGCTACATATCATCATGGTTATTCTTAATGTGCACCTTTTATAACTGGAAAAATATATACTAACCATTTAATGGATAATTTTCCTTGACCCAAATTACTACTGAATTGAGTTGAACCAAAAAAGGCAAAATATATAGACAATGCATATTAATAGCAAAAAGAGTCCTAAGAATTCAACAGGAAGTGAAAATCCTTGCAAGACTTTTGGCTCAAATATCTGACCTTGTCCATGGTCAGCCAATGACAGCACCCTGATAGGGCAGTGAGGCGTCTCCTCATGGCGTGAGTCACAAAGCAGGCAGCAAGTCACCTCTCATTTAGATTTATGAATGTCATATTCTTTATTGACTCTCAGAAGAGTTCCTAATCAGAAAGATTCCAAACAGGTTTCAGCCATCTCATTAGAACACAGGAAATTGGATAAAGAGGATAACCTCTGAAATCCTCCCTTAGTCATTGATCTTTGGGAAATTAGCCCTCTATGGTTTAGATCACTCTGCAGATTATAAACATGTCCAGTAAACATGACCTCCATCTAGATTTGCCCAGCAATTGCAATAGCATTTGGCTGCAGAGAAAATGCCTGCCAAAATTCAAGCAGCTGCAGCAGGTGCTGTAAATCAATGCAGGATATGTATATGGTTCTGTATTCCACAGAGGCTCAACTCCTTCCAAGTAGATTATCTGCATAGATTTCAGGGTGGCAGAGTGGCATCGTGAACACACAACTCCCACATCCGTTTTCTTCCCATTTACTGAATGTCAGAGTTGCTGAGCAAGAAAAATATATTGTTCAACAAGGAAAAACTCTATGGCTAAACTAGAAGACACATTTCGGTAAAAAAGAGCATTCATAGAAAATGAAAATAGTAACAGAAAGAGAAAAGATAAAATGCTTAAATAACTTTAACCTATTTCTATTTCTAAAAAATATATACTACACACATACATGTTTAAATGTGTATCCATGTACGTGCATACCCATTTCACTTGTCTAAATCTGATGTCTTTATAGAAATATCCAGTGTTAAGTCAAAAAGTCAAAGGATTCAAAACACTCCTTAAGCGGTAGTTCTAGATTTGTAAGGCATATCACTGAACTGATCAGGATTCACGTAATCGAAGTGTATCTTTATGTGTTGACTAGACCTAAGCAACAAGGGCGTGGGTGGACACAATTCAGCCAGACCGCAAAGACAGTGAAAAGCATGTCTGAGTTCAGGAAACACAGATTCTTCTTCGTAATCCTCTTTAGATCAAAACAACAACAAAGTTGAATAATGTTGGAAAGGGTTATTCAGTAAATGATATCTATCCTTTTATAAGGAAAAAAGCACAGGGTGTTTGAATTTAGCACACAATTACAGAAACATGAGTTAGAGCCCTATTTATTCTATCTCCAGAGATGCAATACAGCATGGAATAACCTGCATTTATTTTGATCCCAATTCTGACTCTTACAGGATTCTTATTTCTCTTCATTTAAATGGAAAAAATCAGGGCTGCTGCACAGATTTATCAGATTAGTACACAAGCAAATATGTCAGGCCTGAGGGGTCAGTGGGTTCTTAAATCTAGCCTGGGTCTGTTCTTCCATTTAGAAGGGGCTCAGTTTTTCTAATCTTCATGACAGCGCCCTGTGGGTTAGTGGTACACTCAACATACTTGCCTCTCAGAGTTGATGTAATCCCACAGCATGGGACGTGTCACCTCTATCACAGTGCCAACTAAATCCTAGGTATCGTCTAAATACAGACATGGTTCTTACCAGTTTTAAAAATCTAGTCATTTGATTTTCAGTGCAAGTTAGATATCAATCACCACCCCAAATCACAGACCACTTGTTTCTATCTTGTTGGCGAGAAAGGGAATTTGTAAATCCTTGCGTGTATGTGTACATGTGACCCTCTGTACACAACAGCCACGTGTACTCCATGTCCATCTCTTATCTTTGTACTCTTTTTCCGTCTACAGTCAAGATTAGAAAAAACTAATAAATGGGAGAAGGTGGGAATCAGGGTGGGCATGTCCACTGTTACAGAGAACTTCCCTGATCTAGAGGACAATAGAAACTTCCACTGAAACTTGGGTTTAATTAGGAGTAAATGATGTCAGATAAACCTGATAAATTGTTCAGGCAGCTAAGAAATGCTTCAGGACAATCACACATTATGAATTCAGTCATGACTAGAGGGTATTCATAAAGGGATCTGCATAAAACAAAATGGCCAAAAACTCCCCAAAAGTATATAGAACAAAATAACAGTCATCAATTTGTGGGGGCAGTTAAGAGAGACTCAACAGATGTCTGTATTAACCTTCTCCTCTGTTTATCTACTTTTATTAATGATCTTCAGAATGTAGTAAACAGTGTGCTAATGAAATCTGCAGATGACAGTAAGCTAGGAAATGCTGCAGAGCATCGACGAGGATAGAGAAATAACACAGATGGTCTCCAAGGAGTTGCAGATCTCAGGATCAGATAACAAAATGACAGTCAGATTGGGGAGCAGCCAGCTTCTCCATGAGGGGGAATGAATGAAAACACAGATATACAGAAAAAGGGGGGTAGGCCCCAAGAAGCAGTAGTTGGAGAAGGGTCTGTTGGAAGAAAACTGAGACTAGAAGGTGTTGCCATCTGGGTGAGTTTGAGTTTAAAATGTGGTGGTCTTCATTAAAGTATCACTTCAAATCACAGGCAGAAAGACATCACAGTAAAAGTTCTTCTCATTACCCAGTTCTCATATGGTTGCACCTGGAATACTGCTTTTATGGGGGGATCTCTACCAGTGAATCTGGAACAAATTGAGAGTGTAAGAGCAGAGATTCAAGTAACAGGAAACCTGTTATAACAGAAGATTAGAAGAGCAAAGTATGGATGACTTGGCTAAAGGACTTAGAGGAAATCCTGGTGACAGTCTATAAACTCTGAAAATATGGAACTGTAAGGGTAAAAGTCAAAGCATCAAAATGAAAAGGAATGTATCAAGTTAAAAAGAGAAGGCAGCCTGAATAGTAGGGAAGGGAGGGTCCAAGTACTTCAACTTGGGAACCAGTATCATGTAATGTTCTGGGGAATTCAAAGGAACAAGTTCAACTATTACTCAGAGTAAGAAGCTTAGAATGATAAAAAGCATTTACTCTAAGGCAAAAAGAGCACTAGGGAGGGTTGTTTAATCCATCCCTCTGCCTCTGGACAGGAATATATCTAAATCACTTCTGGAAAATTATAACGTATATGCTTTCTAAAGAATCTAAGACATGGAGTACATTGTAAGAGACATAAGTACTATGGAGAGGTTTGATCTGCTAACTTTCTACTTGACACATCTGGTTGATGATTCAACTTCAAACCATTCTATAACCTGAAGCCTTGGAAATAAATACTACATAAGCCTGGTTTCCCACAGGGAAAAAAAGAAGAGTGAAAATACCTAATTATCACATTGATTTTTTTGTTGATTCACTAATTCACATATGAATAATTGATTTCTTTACATCAGTTTATTAATCACTCAGTGTAACTTACTTGCTCTCTGGGCTAGAGTGTACCATGTAAGTTTACATGAATAGGATCTGCCATACAAGACTGAAGTTATCAACAGATTTATTTTACTGACTGACTTATAAGAACCATGGCGGTACACAGTAGATAGAACAAGAGCCCTGAAATGGAAAGAAGTGCAGGAGGAAATTTCGTTCTGCCTGTCATGAACTTGGGATGCTAAGCGCTAGGTCCAGAATGTCTGGCATGAAAAACCAGGAAGGTCTCTTTTTCACTCTGTGCTCCTGGCAAACCATTTTTCTGGGTACCAGTAATTTCATTTGTAAAATAATGTTATATACTGCACATGATTTTTGGATGATTAAATGCATGATACATAATGTCAAAACTATATGATACATAGTACGCGTTCACTACCATGTAGATTGTGCTTTACACTTTGCATCTTTATAAACAAAAGGGTTGATTGAGATCTATCTAAAACTTTAGGTCTGTATTCCAGGTTATTGTT
Organism: Dasyprocta punctata; assembly: GCA_004363535.1. NCBI lineage: Eukaryota > Metazoa > Chordata > Mammalia > Rodentia > Dasyproctidae > Dasyprocta > Dasyprocta punctata. The sequence continues at coordinate 62,359 of RJWM01001388.1, read as the reverse complement.
TGAACTCGGAAATACTGATAAGGCTAAGAAGACAAAATGAGCACACATAATAAAAAAAAAAAAAAAACAGAAAAAATAAGTGTCACCCTACAAAGTGGTAATCATACATGCTAGATGCGGAAAGAAAAGTGAATGTTAATCACAATCATTAGAGAAATCATTTCAAGCTAAAACTAAAAAACGGATAGTACTTTAATGAATAGTAAGTCATAAGAATAGCTTATGCTGAAGACTGGTGCAAACCTCCCCAGGGAGTGGTAAGGGGACTGAAATCTAACTTAATGACAGAAAAAGAGACAGTAAGTGGACTTGGTGCCACAGATAATATGAAATTCTCACAGCTTCCCTATAGATGTCTTCTCATTAAGGTCCTAATTCAGTTGTACATTCTTTTATCTTGCTTTTAGCCAGGAAAATGATTGCATATTCATGGAAAATACTCGCCTGAGCAAACTAATTTTGTTTATTCGTAGTTGTACTACAAGAGTGAACGAGCAAGTATATGTTTATCTCACCACCATCCTGCTGATGCCTTTTCCCTTGCTTTACTAGCTCAGCTTATTTCTCAGGCTTCTCCACCCAATATCTTTACATCATTCCTTTCAATTCTGATACACATACTTGCTGTCTACTATTTCTTACATTTTTAACACGAAGCAATATTTAAATGTCTTTTATATTTTCTGCATCTTAGAACACATTTTTTTTTTCCTTTTCCCTCTGAAAACTATTAAAAATGTCACCCTTTCCATTGACTTGCCTAGGTGAGAAGCTGTTTAACACTGTTTCATACAATCAACAGATGCAAGTTTCCAGCACTTACATGCATTTGTTTGGATCCACTTTTTTTTAAGTAGGAAAAAAGAAATGAATTGACAACATGTGATGGGAATCAGTGACCAGTGGAGAGGTCCTGCTACATGGAACACAGGACGCTACTGAAAAACACGTGGAAGGCAGAGTCACACAAGACTGTTGAGGTTCACATACGCTCATTTCTATGTCATAATTAAAAAGGACTCTCTTCTGTCTTGTCTTCGAGGCCCAATACCGTTCTCGTTATTTTGCTTTATTCTGACTATTTTTGGCTTTATTTTTATACTCTGTTTTTATTGGTTTTATTGTGTATTTTTTTTTGGTTTTGATTTGGTTTGATTTTACTATACCTGTTGGAAATGTCAACTATTCTGAAAATAACAAGATATACTATAGTAGCTACTGTTTTCATAGTATTTTTCTTAGAAGTTCTGTACCAGTTCTACTGCTTTGTTTTGATTGACTTCATTCTGTTGTTCTGTTGGATTTTACTATCTTTAAAATAAAAAAAAATTTAAAAAGTAAAAAATAAAAAAATAAAAAATAAAAAGGGATTTGAAAACCAATTGATCAATCTGAGATATTTCTAGTGCCTTTTTATTTTTAAAATTCCTTAAATATGATTCTGAAATTTATCTTAAGCTTGACACATATAAAATGCATAAAAGGTTAAATTTTCCTGACTATACTTACTTGACAATAAGGACACTTGCACAAGATTAAAATTCTTATGACAACTTGCAATATGATTCAGATATCTACAAAGGGCTACATTCGCATCCATCTTTATTTTGGGATTTAGCAATTATTTTCACTTTATGAACCTACTTGTATTTATCCAACGGCCTAAAGAGAAAAGTGCATGTTGCTAGAATACTTAATGCTATAGTCTGTAATAAGATGGACACTCACAAAATAACAATGTTGACTGTTATCATCTTAAAAGCATAATTACTTGAGCCTTAAATTCAGACCCAATTTATCTAGGCTTTCCTTTAGGGCATTAAAATAAAATGAGTGAGCTTTATATTTTAGGAAACTTCTCTGTGGTAGAACTTATGTAACGTATTACAGTTAGACAAAACTGCCCTCTTTTTGGGATGTGTTGCTTTATTTCTCCTAAGCCAAGAAAATGGAGCCTTAAATACAAATTTTCTAAGTTAATTTTTAAAAGTATAAGCATCCAAAGATTATTGCTTATGAAAGAGAATACAAATTTGAAAATTCCCACCTGGGTATGTACCAGCTTATGAGAAAGCCTCTCAACTGTGACATCATAAATATTTTAAAATTTAAAAAACTCTTGAAATATGTATGACTATGTTTTAGGTTTTAGTCTACTAAATAATTTTCTGTATTTGGTTATTAACTTTTTAGAGCATGCTAGTAATGCAATTTGAACTGATAAAAAATATATTGTCCACTAACACATAACTAATGCTTAAATATAGGTAACAAAATAAATTTCTTTAAAAAACAAAACTCCCTGCCATTGCCTTTTGACTATGGAGGAAGATATGTTTCCACAATATTTGTTAAAAGCAATGAAAACTTATAATTTGCTGTCTTATTCATTTCTCCTATCTCTTCAGTGGTCCCTACCTCTTCAGTGTTGCTTTTTATTCTAGTCCCCATTTCTCCATTCCTATTTCCATTTCTCTTTCTTCACTGCTTACTTCCTTTATGTCCTATGTATTAATAGTCTCTTCTCTCTTCAGTCGGGCCATATTCACCTCTGAAGTTCAAGGAAAAGAAAGTATTTGAGGAGCTAAATGTGTTAAGAAACATTCAGCAAAAAGTAGTGTGAGGATCCCATGGAGGCTGACACAACAGTTGAACGTGGAGCAAAAGACAACTACAACTCTGAATTCAGCCAGGACTTCGCCTTCACAAATGCCTGAGACATCTGTGACCTGAAGGGCCAAAAAAGATGCTCCTCTTGGGTTCCCATGACCCTCCTCAGAGTCAGATGACACTGGAACCAGTCACACAGATGTTCTACTCCTATTTCTACCATGTGACCAGCTGTGACAGGAGTTGAGTAATTCATGCCTTCTGAAACTCAGTTTTATAATTTGTCAAACTGAAAATAATAGAAGAATTGAATCATTTCTTCAAGCATATTGTTAGCTTCCACATGTTCTAAGTGCCATTTTAAGGCGTGGCATACCTGTAAACAGAATTAATAAAGGTTTTTGCCATTATAAGTTTAACATCTTGAAGGTAACTGAGAAAAGAAATAAACAGATAGAGGTATATATGTCTGGATGGATAGATAGATAGGTAGATATATAGATATATATGTATATAGACAGATAAATAGAACTCAGGTACTGACACATAGGAAAGGTTCACTAAAGAGCCACAATCAGCCGGTCTATATACCCAAAAAGGTGAAATGTGGGCATCTTTTCCTTGAATGATAATCAACATTTTCTGGTAGAAAAACCAATTTCCAGGAATAATGTACATTTGAAAGGAGGTGTGTCTGTGTGTGTGTGTGTGTGTGTGTGTGTGTAAAGATAGAATGCATGCCTATACAATCACCTCTCAGTATCTATCTCCAAGGGTTTGGTTTCAGGATTTCTCAAAGATACCAAAATCCACAGATGTTTAAATCTCTTATACATGTGAAATAATGGAGCATTCTCATATTACCTATACACATCCTCTGGCATGCTTTAAACTATTTCTGAATTACTTGCAATACTGAATATAATGTAAGTGCTATGTAAATAGTTGTTACATATTGTTTACTGCTTAAGGAATAAAAACAAGAAGAGGTTGCATATGTTGAGAAAAGACACAATATTTTCCTAGTATTTTAAAATCACACTTAGTTGAGTGTTAAATCCACAGATGCAGTGCCTATAGATACAGAGAACAGAGTGAGGTGTACATGTGTGTGCACATGTGTCTGTGTACGTGTGTGTGCACATATTATACATAGACTATGAATATTCGTAATAAAGTTCTTTCCTTATTACACAAGTTGGATATAGCACATGGAAGACAAGGAACACACCTTGAGTTTGTCATACATGTATATTTCTAAGGTCCCACACTTGATTGTTAATTCTCAGTGTATTAGATAATTATGGAAATATCCAGCATACGATTTATGAAAGTGCATGGATGTGAACAGGTTTTAGGCTGCAGAAAATGTAGCTCTCTCTGTAGCTCTGACCTGTTTGATGTTTTATAAAATATACATGAGCAGCCTTCCAGCTGTGCGCTGACTTCACTACACTCACTCAGGCTCACCTGTCCTCTCCCTGTCAGAGCTCTTCTGGGCCTCTCGTCCTCATGCTGGAATTAAGTATAAGATTTAGAAATAGGCAAGGTTGCTATTGATTTTAAGCATATTTTAGACAGTCATAAACTTATTTCGGATGTAAAATACACATACATGGAACATAAAGTCTATTTTAATAACATTTAGACCAGTTATGTTATATAAATTATAAACCACAAGACTTACTCTAATGAAGTTTTTAAGAGCTCAGAGACTGGAACCATAATGTTTTGTTTTGACTGTTAGTTCTGTTACTTTCTAGCTTTGTGATCTTAAACGGTTTACATATTAGTGTGAGCCTCAGTTTTCTCACCCTTTTTTCCTTTTGGCATTTTTTAAATAGACACATAATAATAACACATACCATGTGGTACAATGTGCTACTTGAATACATGCATATATTATACAGTAAACAAATTAGAGTAATAAGCACACCCATTATCTCAAACATTTATTTCTTTGTGACAAAGTCATTCAAAATTCCCCTCCAGCTATGTTGAAATGCACATTACATTATTGTTCACTACAGTCATCTCCCTGTGGAAGAAACATCAGCAATCATTCTCCCTGCCTAATTGTAACTGGACCACTGACTAATCCCTTCTCAGCCTCCTTGCCTTCTCCCTCTCTCCAATCTTAATAGCCAGCATTCTATTTTCTATCTACAACAAAAGCTTTTTATGGATTCTTTGGCTTTTAAATAAAGATAATAGTAAAAGTCCCAGGGTTCACATCAGTTCATAGAGATAAAGAATTAGTATGAGAGCTACGTGGGTTTGTTGTTGTTGTTGTTGTTGTTAGTACGTGTGTGTGGTACATAAATATTTACATTCCTTGTAGGAAGTTAGTTCATGCACACAACACATTTTAACTCCTTTTTCATTCTCTTTCCCTGTTCTCTCTCTCCCCATCCACCCACTGCTTGATCAGCTTCTTTTCTGTTCATATTTGGAGTGCATGTGTGTGTTCCTTTTGTGGAGTTGGTATATGTGCATAACCAACTTTTTTATTGTCTATCCCTTTCCTCCCTTCCCTCTGCCCCTTCTCTTGATCCTCTCCCCTCTAAGAAAGCTATATTTCCCTTCTTTCTACCATTTATCTTTTATTTTGTTCTCTATTTTTGCTCTGGGTTTCTCATATAAAAGAAAGTACATGATATTTAAGCTTGTGCATATGATTTATTTCACTTCACATTATTGTCTCAAGGTGCATCCATTTTCCAACAAAGAACTCAAGTTTATATTTCTTTATGGCACAGTAGTACCCCATTGTAAGCAGATATCACATTTTCTTTATCCATTCATCAGTTGACAGACATACAGGCCACTTCCAAGATTTAGTCATTATGAATTGTGATGCTATGAACACGGGTATGCAAGTATCCTTGTAATGTGATGATTTTAAGTCTTTCAAGTAAGAACTACGCAAATGTTAAATAGTATTATTTCTTAAGAAAAGCAAGTAGACTGGTATAAACAAGGAATCATATTATTGAATATGATTAAAAATATGTAGTTCTTTCTATTAGTAAACCAGTATTTGTTTGTCAAAATCTAAATTTTAAAAAGTTTACACAAAACTTTAGACAAAATCTAAGTCACTTTTCAAACTACAAGATTTTATAAATACTTTGAATAAAATATTGAGAAGGCAAATTTAAATATAAAACTATAGTTTGCATTAACGGTAGTTGCTTTACAGAGCTTACAGTCATGAAATACCATACTAGAGTTAAACAAGTAATTCAGAGTTACACACACCCATACTCCCTCTAGCTACTTCAAAACTAAGAAAATTCAGTGCTCAGATTTTCAGATAAATGCAGATCGCATCCAGTATGCTTTTGGCTCTATGCTCCTCAAATGGCTTGTTTTATCTGAGTGTATTCTTTAATCTGAAAAATGAGGATTTTAAAAGAGCAAAACACAAAATTTCTACAGAAATATCTTTTCAAATTAGGAATAGAGAAAACACAAGGCTAACAAATATCACTTTTTAAAGAGTTTTTAAAGGAATATTCAGAGAAATCCATCAAAATGAGAATGTTCCTGGATCTCCCAGGATCCTGGAACAAGGTGAACTCAAAGGAAAAGCACAAAAATAAATCAATCAAATACTTAGTTTGGTCCTATATTTTACATCATCCCTAAGTGTTGCTTTTGCTTTCGCTTTGGACAATATTATCAAGCAGCTGATTTTATAAACATTTCAAACCCCCACCTGAAATTGGTGCTTCCAAGTCTTTTTGTAACTAGAACATGCAAAATGGAAAGAATGGCAAAGATCCAAGTTCCAAGACTGTTCACAATGAAATAAGCCTGAATTATTTGCAAATCACATTTGACCTGAAGCCTAGGAACCTGTGATTTATAATGCATGCTGTAATTGGCAAACTTGATAAACAGATAAAAATTAGCTACCCAAAGTCTTCTTTAAAGAGGCTAAGTCAGGGGAAGGTGTTAAGTCTTCATTTTCAGGCATTTAGATCCATGACACAGCATTAGCAGCAGGTGTAAATGCTACTTTTTAATGAATCGGTTACTGAAGCCCTCTTTGACTCAATACAGTAACAGCTCTGGCAACTGCTTTCAAATTTTCTGTGCTTTCTTTTGAAGCAGAGCTGCCACATCCACGGTAGAGTCCTTGAGAGTGATAAAGCAGTTACAGTGAGAACCTAAACATTCATAAGAGCAAGTGGGCAAAGGACACGAGTACAGATGCCCTCAAACCCTACTGTCAGAACAGTCCACGGAACTTCCTAGGGACAAGGACCAAATCTCCTCCACAGTGACATTCTGAAATGAGTGCTTAAAATATCATGGACACGGAAGAGATTTTCACTAGTTTTTTTAAGTGTTTGTTTTTTCAGATAGTATTCATTAGAAATCCAATATATGGCAGACTTTATGCTAAGCACCTTGGGACAATAGTTGCATGTGGTTTTCACAACACAATAAGAAAGTACTTACTTTTATGTGCATTAAAAATGATCACAATGCTTTCATTAATCAGAACATTAAGGCCCTAATAAGTTAAATATTTTGCCCAGGGTCACACAGTTAGTAGGTGATGGGGCTAAAACTCACATCATGGCACAACTGTCAACAAACTCTGGATATTTATAACATGTTTTATAGGCCTGTTTTAGTTCCATTTTTTTTCCCAGAGGGTTGGGGTGGAGTCATTTTCTTTAGGAGTCCTACCAGAAGGGAAGCATATGGAAGCAATCATCCAATTAAAAACAATCAGTTTCTCCCTTTGACCTAAGGTTTAGGTGAGAGGTCAGTATACTCAATATATTAAGAGAGAAAAAACAATTGTAGCTCTCACCCTATCAGAGGAGGGGAGAGAGAGCTAACTTTTTCCACTATTCTCAAGGGAGGAAGCGGATGAGCAGGAATCCTTTGGAAATATCCTCTATCTGAACTGAATCCAAACTCCAAGACATTGAGCGTTCATAAAAACCTTACCTAAAGCAGTGAAATAATGCAAATCCTAAGAAACATAGGCAGGAATCAACAATCAAACTCTTTAGCAGGAAACATGAGCCATAACATCTGGAGAAACAATCTAATGTTCAGATAGGGCATTCAAAGCTAAGAAACATTTGGAAAAGAGCAATTGCCACAAATGATTCTCCACTCATCTTGAGTGATTTGAATCTTATAAAATTAACCAGCAAGATGCCCTGGAAAAAAATCATGCTTTCACTACTGCACACTGAAGGCAACATAAATTACAGAAAAGGTGAGGGAATTGTAAAAGGTCACAGAGCACATTGGCTCCAAAACAGATACTGGTGTCTAAATCATCTGCTTTAAAATCTCAAAATAATCTTACCCCCTTAATGAATATCCGCTATTCCCAGATGCTAAGGATTTTGGTTAGCTAGCTATTTGTCCCTTGATGACAAAGTTGTTCAGAAAACAACAGTCACATAGCAAAGGAGATTCATCCACATAAAGAAAGGAGGAAGCCATGAACATTTAGAACTACTTTTCCAAATTATTGCGCTGCAAATAGAATTCTAGATAATGAAAACTTACCTACCATGTTCTGGAAACTACCATTTGCTGGGTTTTCTAGACCCCCTCATGGCTCATAGATAATAAAGTCCAAAGAATTTATTTAATGCAAACTAATCAACAAAGGATCTTTGAACTTTTTGGTAATCAACATATCAAAAAGTTAAATCTTTGACTTAACAACTTTTTCATAAATTATTAAAGCTACTTCTTAGTTGGCAAGTAGTAATGGACTTTTTCTGATGATCACAGGGACCAACTGGTCAGAAACCACCATTCGAATTCAGCAGTTAATATCCTACTTTACGTAACTGTCCTCACACTCTGGAAACTAATCAGTCCCAGTCACTACAGAACATCTAACATATACTAACTAGAGGACAAGGGAGGGAAAGATCCTAGAGTTATGCTTTGTAGGGGAAGATGCATACCATGAAATATTTATAGTCAGGTCAAATAGACTTGGATTGCATAGGAAGACTAACTTGTAAGACTTGACAAGCTCATAAATAACAATGAGAAGATCAAGTAGTAGGAGTGCTGAAGGAATTACATACATCTAACAAGATATATATACAGGGTTTAGGAATAACAAGAAACAAGGGAGTGAAATATAGTCAAGAAAAATTTAGTTGTGTTATCAAAGGTAGTGATGAGATAACAGGAAGTTAAATGTCTTTGACAATTTATAGCAATTTTCTTAAATTTCTGTATAGAATATGACTTATGATACACAATAAATCCGACAATAAATAGACATGTAATCACCTTGAGGGACTAGGATCAGGTAACATTACAAAATATAATATATATGTATACATTAAAGAAATAATTACCTATGATTATATATGCACCATTAAAAATTCTTATCCAGAGGTTACACTACTAGAAAATGTACACAATTTGAACAAAAATTTTACAATAATATACAAAGTCTATTCTGTCAATGATTTTTGTCATGTAGGACAATATGAAATTTTAAAAATTTTATCCAGGTTTATTGAAAGTTGCTTTATCTACTTTTTTCTATTTATTCATATCTTTATATAATATTACTCATGATAACATAATTTTAAACTTTAATAAAAGAGTGCAATTCCTGTAAAAAAAAAAAAAAAAGACACACAAAGTTGTCCCAAAAATGTCTACACACTACAGCAGTTTGCCATACTAATAAACACCTGGAAGTTCACGGCCACCACTCGGAGCCCTTCTTGCAACTGTAGAGGACAAAGGTAAACCGTATTAATCTCATGATGTCTCCATAAATGTAGTATTAAAATATTTATACAAGATTTTCTTTTCCCAATATATACATTTTTTTGGTGGACTCTCTGGTTCCATTTTAAAAGAGAAATACAAATTGACTTATAAAGTATAAGGCTTGTGTTTTGCTTTATCTCCCAAAGACCTAAGTAATCTATGACAACATCTTCCATTTGTCTCAGGCCCAAAACAAAACTGAAATGTCTGTAGGGTTGTCAACTGCACTTTGAAGTGCAATTTAACAAATACCAGAGAAGGATTCCTACACAGACATTCCTCATCATCAGAGCCTGAAACACTATTTGGTTTTTTGTCTCACAGCCAAACCTTGGTAATGCTAAAAAGTGCACACTCTTTGTGATGGTTATATGACATTAAATAGGACATTGAATTATTCAAAGAGAATTTCCTTAAGCAAACACATTTATTGAAATCTACACTTATTATTTATACTTCCTCCTCATTTTTGCTTTTTGTGGTGCTGAGAATCAAATTGAGGGCCTTGTACATGCCAGGCATACATACATCCTGTCATGGAAGAAATTAAACAATTGCTAGGAGCAAAAGATAACGCCAGGACAGTATATCCGAGTGTATGTGACAAAAAGAAAGCAGCACTAAAAGGGAAGTTTATTGCTATGAATGCTCATACTAGCTAAACAGCATAGGCTCAAATGCATAACCTCATGATCCACATTAAGATACTAGAAAATCAAGAACAGTCAAAGCTACACTCAATACAAGGAATAAAACCATAATTATCAGAGTGAACCCAATAAATTAAGATCAAAAAGTAAAAAGAATCCATGAATTGAAGATCTGGTTTTTTGAACCCTTGGTCAAACTTACCAAAAAAAATAAATAAATAAAAAAGAAAAAAGAAAAGAAAAAGGAAAGTCCCACATCAAAGCAATTAGAAATGAAAAAGGCAACACCACAACAAATAGTGCTAAAACTCAGATCAATAGTAAATACTAAGAAAAGTCACACTCCAAAGAAGTGAAGAATCTTCAGAAGCAAAAAGATTCCTAGATACATATGAATTACCAAAAATGAACCAAGAAGACATAAAAACTCTGAAAACTCCAGTAACAGACATTGAAGTTGAAACCTCCCAAGTAAAAAAGCACAGTAACTAATGGATTTACCACTGAACACAATAAAAATATAGAGGATATAAAATCAATATTCCTCAAACTCTTTAATGAAATTGAAAAGGAAGGAGTACTTCCAAAATCATTCCTGAAAGTGAGCATTACCCTGATTCTGAAACTAGCCAAGGGCCCAACTAGAAAACTACAGGACAATGCTTTGATGAACACATACACAAAATCCTTAACAAGACATTCACAGACAGAATACAACAAATTATCAAAATGGTCACATCTCATGAACAAGTTGGCTTCATCTCAGGTATGCAAGGATGGCTCAATATATTCTCAATAAATGTAATACATGTAATATACCACATAAACAAAGCAAGAACAAATGTCATATAATCATCTAAATAGACACAGAGAAAGTCTTTGACAAAACCCAACACCCTTTCAGGATAAAAGTGCTGAAAAGAGGTGTGTATAAAAGCACTTTATCCCAATCTGATAAAGACCATTTATGACAAACCAAATGCCAATGTCATATTAAATAAGAAAAAGTAGAAAGCTTTCCTCGTAAAATCAGGAACAGGACAAGAATGTCCACTATCTTTACTCCTGCTCAGTATAGTACATCAACCACAGCAGTCAGGCAAGGGAAAGAAATGAAAGTGCTATGTATGGGAAAGGAAGAATTCAAATTACCATTATTTGCAGATGATGTAATCTTTTACACACAGAACCCAAAAATGTCCACCAAAAGAATTTCAGAAATAATAATAAATTCACCAATGTAGCAGGATACAATATGAACACACAAAAATCAATAGTGTTCCTGTACACCAATAAAAATCCATCAAAAAATAAATTTGGAAAATAGTCTCACAATAGCCTCAAGAAAATTTAAATATTTGGGAATTAACCTAAGAAAGTGAGAGACCACTACAGTACTCTAAAAAAAAAAAAAAAAAAAAAAAAAAAAAAAAAAAAAAAAAAAAAAAAAAAAAAAAAAAAAAAAAAAAAAAAAAAAAAAAAAGGAAATTGAAGAGGACATCAGAAAATAGAAAGATATCCCCTGTGCCTGTATAGGCAGCATCAGTATTGTCAGAAGAATGGCTTTACTTCGCAACTTATATACAGATTTAATGCTATCCTGATGAAAATACCAACAGCACTCCTCACTAGAAAAACTAGAGAAAATTATCCTAAAATTCATGTGGAACCAAAAGAGACTCAGAGTATTAAAAGCAATCCTGAGCAACAAGAGCAGAGCAGGAGGCAATGCAATCCTGGATTTCCATTTATATTACAAAGCCACAGTGATTGAAAAAAAAAAAGAAAGAAAAAGAACTGCATGGTGCAGGCACAAAAACATCCACAGACGCATGGAACAGAGGAGAGGATACAGAAACCATTCCAGGCATATTCAGTCATATGATCTTTGACAAAGGGGTGAAAAACATGCTCTAGAGAAAAGATATTTTTTAGCAAATAGTTCTGGGAAAACTGGCTATCCACGTGGAAAAGATTGAGGCCCCGTATCTTTCACCATGTATTACACCAAAGTCAAAATAGACTAAAGATCTTAATACTGAAACAGAAACACACCACCTGCAGAAGCTGAAGGAGGTGAAACTCTGCAAGAGATAGGTAAAAGTGAAAATTTTCTGAACAGAGCCTCAAAGTCACCAGAAATAACATCAAGAATGGTATTATATCATATTTAAAAACTTCTGCACAATAAAAGAAGAAAAACAAATACAGTGAAGACACCCACAGAATGGTGAAAAAAATTGCCACCTATACCTCAGGCAGAGAAAGAATATCTAGAATATATAAGAAAGTAAAAATAGACCTTTCAGAGAAGTTCTAATCAAAAACTTGGAAACTGAAATGAATGAACACTTCTCAGAAGAAGTACGATGGTCAATAAATATGTGAAAACATTCCCAACACTACTTACCATTAGAGAAATTCAAATTAAAGTAATCCTGAGATTTCATCTTACTCCAGAAAAAATGGCCACCATGCAGGTATCAAACAATAACAAAGGCTGATAAGGCTGAGGAAAGAAAACCTTTTACACCGCTGGTGGGAATGTAAACCAGTGCAAGCAATATGTTAATGCATAGAGATTCCTCAAAAACTAAAACTATTAATTTCATTTAACCTAGCTATTCCTCATTGAAGTATCTTTCTGAAAGAATTAAAGTGGCCTATATGCTCATCAACAGGTTAAGGATAAAGCAAATGTGGTAGTTTTACACAATGGAGTACTACTCTGCTCTGAAGGAGAGAAAGTTTGAGTATATGTAAGAAACTGAGTGTACCTTGAGGCCATAATGTTAAGTGAAATAAATCAGACACATAAGCCTGAATGTCATATGGTTGCTCTCATATGAGAAATCCAAAGTCTAAATAAATTAAGGAGGGAAATGAAAGATAGGTAATAGGAAACAGGGAGACAGATCTTTTGCAGATAGAAAGGGCACCAGGAGATGGAAGGAGAGGAAGGGGGCATAAAAAGAATTAAGGTACCAACTCAAGTCATCATTATGTACTGCAAATGGGTACTAATAAAAATTAAAATAAAACATTGAGCGATCAAGAGTTTATCGAATGAGTCAAAAAAAAAAAAAAACAGGCTGGAGAGAAGAACTTCCTTCTAGAGCATTAAACATTACAGAAGAAGGCGTGGACTAGGGTACGATATCTGAGCAAAGAGGTCAGGCTACTGGAAACTTAGTTTAGTTCCCCATTACTAGCACCTAGGAAAGAAAAGAGGTTTATAGAATCTTGAAAGAATTACAGTAAAGAAGTCCAGGAGAAGACATCAACAATAGTCTTCCAGGCCATTTTCTAACTTCATTAACACTTAAATCTCTGGTGTTTTTCAGCTTGAAGTAGTGGCATAGCATATTATTATTACTCTCAAGACTTGGAGTTGAATAGGGCCTTAGAGAGCATTTTCTACCAAAATCCTTCATTGCACAGAGGAAGATACTGACGTTCAGGGAAATTTTTCTAAAATGTAAACCAGATCACATCATCACAATGTTTGATACACTTTAGTGACAGCATTTCTGCTTCCAGTTACAATATACTAACTTGTATTCTACTAACCATGCATAGTGGAGGGGTACTGTCTGAAACCAAAGGAGAATGAAGACAGCTGAACCATCACACAAATAGATCAAATACGAAGCACACAAAGATCAAATGACTGAAAATCACAAAAAGGGACCCACCAGGTGGTCAACATAGAGCAGTTGCACAGGGATCTTAAGGTAAAAAACTTTTAGTAACGTACTTAATAAAACAGATGATACGATGAAAAAGTGAAATCAGTGAAAAGTAATAAAACTAAAATTTTAGATCAGAAATTTATAGGCCTGAAATTTAAGTCTTAAAATTTAAAACAGTAGACAATGGGATGGACACAAAATAGGATTGATGAACACTAACAACAGAAAAGTAAGAGCCAGGGATATAGCTCAGCGGCACAAGTGTCTGCCTGGCAAGTGTGAGGTCGTGAGTTTGATCCCCGGTTCAAAAAAAAAAAAAGAGAAGAAAGAAAGAAAGAAGAGTAGAAAAGTAGGTCAGAAAATATCTAGACAGAAGCATGGAAAGAAAAAAGAGAACTAGAAAACAGTACAAACTGATAGTATACAGGTGTAATACACAAGTGAGTAGAATCCCAGGAGGGATAAAGACAGGGAGGAGGGAAAGGGAAGAAGGAGGTCAATATTTGCTTCCCTATGGGCCAATTATTTTTTAAAACCTAATAAAAGCCATCAAGCTTAGAATTGAGAAGCACTACCAAATGCCATCAGAATATAGTATACACCACAAACTCCATCAAACTTGAATAGATTTTACAAAGTAGTTTGAAAAGTAAATTAATACTATATTAATAAAAAAATTAGATTTCAATGCATTACTAGCAATAAATAAGAAAACTTCATAATGATAAAATCACTAGTCCACCAGAAAGACAAACATTCTTAATGATTACAGACATAACAACATATCTTTAAGTTATATAAAGAAAAAGTCAAAAATTGACATTGAAAATTTTAGTATATCTTTCCTAGTCACTGACACAAGCATCAACAAGGATGTACAAGACTTGTCTAGTTTATGTTACAAACTTGTCTACATTACACTGTGTTTAACAAAATATATGTTATATAAATGCTAATTGAATGTTTATCAAAATTGCCCATAAGATTGACTAAAAATACAAAAATTTTACATTTTGAAGCACCAAAATCATACAATCTATGTACTGTGAACATTGTGGAATTAAGCTAGAACTCAAATAAAGAAAAATAAATACAGAATTTCCAAATGTTGGAAATTTAGCAACATACTTTTAAACAACCTATGTATAAAAGAAAAAAATCACAATGTAAGTAAGAAAATACTTTAGTCAAAAAATATAAATATATCCATATGAAAATGCAGAGAAAATTCTGAGTAAAGAGAAAGTAGCTTCACATGTATATATTACATATATTATTATGCATATATTACAAAAGGACAAGTTGAACATCAATATTCTAAGTTTTTAACTCAAAAAAAAAAATAGAAAAAGAGTATAAAATTTAAACCAAACAAAGTATATAGGGAGAAAAGAACCCAAATCAATAAAACAGAAGATACGTATAAAACAGTGAAAATCAACAAAGTCAGCAATTTTTTGTTCGAAAAAAAAGTCAACTGAAAACCTCTAATGAGGGCTGGGAGTTTGGCTCAGTGCCTTAAGTGCCTGCCCTGGCAGGCGCGAGGTTGTGAGTTCAATCCCCGCTGCAGCAAAAAAAAAAAAAAAAAAAAGAAAACCTCTAATGAGCCTAGAGCGGTTGTGCAGGCCTATGATCTCAGGTCTGGGCGGCTGAGGCAGGAGGATCTAAGTCCTGCACAATCTGGGTGCCTTAAGGTCTCAGTGAGATCCAGTCACAATAATAAACAGAAAGGGCTGGAGATACAGCTCAAGGTGAAGGTCCTGGGTCAATGCCCAGTACAGAAAATGAACAAACGAGCAACTCTGACAAGCAGTATTATGAAAATAATTATAAATAACAGGTTTAAAAGAAAAGGGACCTTAATAGAGATCTTACAAGTGTCAAAGAGACAAGACTTATTTGATGGTAATGTGAAAAAACAAATGTCTTGAATATCCATAATTTAAAACAAACACAAGAAGAATTTAAAATCTGAAGAATTTGGGATCTTTTAAATAAATAGAACCAAGAATTAAAAACAATTTTGGAATGGAAATTCAGTCAAAGATAGTGCCATTAGTAAATTCTTCCAAGCACTCATGGAATAAATTATAATAATCTAACACAAACTTTTCTAAAAAAGAGACAAAAACAAAATAAAACAAAACAAGGATTATTGATGTATTTTATATGGTCAGAGTAACATTGATATTGCAAGGATTATTAGAAAGGAATGAAAGGACAATCTTTTTCATTAACGTAGTCTCAAAAAATCCTAAGCATACACCCCCATGTTTGTATATATGTGCATGTTTTTCCAGATGCATAATGTTGGTAATGTTGGTTTGATATTCGAAACCCTATCATTATAATTCCCATCACTAACAGAATAAATGGAAAAACGAAGATGTTTTAATAGCTGCTGAAAAAAGTTCATTACATTGTGATGACGAAAAGAAAAATGTTCATAAATTTTTAAAAAATCATTCTTAATATGGTGAAGTATTCTAAAAAAGAAAAGAAAAAAGCTAAAACAAGCATCGCACTTAATGGTGAGTAATGAAACACAAAATCTAGAATGAAAAGAACCCACTTCTCATCTCTCCCCTCTTTACCCACCCAGCTCTGGCCATTTGTCCCCATGTGACACACACTTCCCTCTTCCCAGAGGCCTTCAGGGCCTCTGCATGATCACGTTCAAGTTCCCTCCTGGGTGTTTCTTCTGCTCCATGCCAGCTCATGTCCCCAGTATCATCATTACTATGTTTTCTCTTTCCCACTAAGCTATGACCTCTTTTAAGGCAAAGTGTCTGCTCATTCACCTGCCTATCTTCCAACAGCTGACGCACAGTAGGCATTTAAGAACTGATGAATGTGGAACCGCTGACCGCAGTGCATTGTTCAAACGCTCCTAGATGTTTGTTGCCAATGCAGACCAGAACTTGGACTTTTGACCCCTACCTAGTCCACTTAGCCATCAGCCTCACCGCGAAATCGCTCATATCCTCCTACTTTGTAACTGCAGCTTATTGCTTCCACATATAGATCCAAAGTGTAGATCATTAAGATAACCCCAGAAGCCTGAGTTTTTATTCTAATGAGGGCAATGACATATCAGTGATTTTGTGCCATATATTTTACTATGGTATCTAATCCTGCGGGGAGAAAAGGGTAAAGCAAATTCATTTCACCTCCAGCCCACGGAGGAGAATATTTATTTGGGCTGTCCCACTGATGTATGTTGTGTGCATCTTTTTTTGTAACTCTGCCACCTAGTGAAAGCACGCTAGCAGCCTAAAAATAACCACAGTGGGAGGATTCCCACCATGGTAAATACTATAAGCCAAGCATTTACTCTCTGTCCCTCTCTTCCTTCCTTTTTCTCATTCATTTTTGTTGTTTAGGGGTGACGGTTGCTTTTGCCCTCCTCATCTACCACACCGGGTTCATTCAGACTTCCTGACACGAGCACAGCTCACTCCATCACCTCTGCTTACTGTCGGAGGGGCCACCATGGCAACAGCAGGACAGCCACGATGTAATTACACATAGAGGCGAATCTCCTGTCACCACTTTGCCAAATTCCGATGACCCCGATTGGGATAATTTGTCAAAAAGTCATCAGGATGCTTTCTAAAAATCATCACTGGAACCTCAGGGCCTATCTTTCAGGGGAAATATTCTAAAACAAGATTGCTGCTTGAATCACTTAGGAAATGGTAAATGGTCATGATGTGGATTCAGGGAAACATCCAGTAAAAAAGAAATTTGTTTGCCTCCATAGGATAAAAATAAAAGCAAGAAAAATAGAATATCTCAAATAGAGGAGACATGCATATTATAGACCACTTTATTTCTCACTTTGGGGTTTAGAGGAGATGAAAATTGATCTATCAACATCTCCATAATTGTGAGCAATACCACAGAATAAAATTCGGAGTGTTCACCAATCATATTTTAGTGCTGAGCACTTCATGCAAACAGCTGCTACCAATGCCAAATACCGTCTTCACAGCATGCAAAATGAACTAATGACCAAGCCTGCATCTGAGATTTCAGAGAGGTTCTTTCGGATGGTGCAATTAATCCTAAATTCAGCAGAGATCACAGTCTCTCTCCAAACAGAGGTCACAGGGAATGATTGATTATGATGCCACAGGGCGATCTGGCACCAAAAGTACCTGGCACCAAAAGTAAAATAGACCAGACCTCCTATATGTGTGTGTGTGTGTGTGTGTGTGTGTGTGTGTGTGTGTGTGTAAGCAGATATGTGCACCCAAATTCGATTCCTTGAGGGTTTTTTGGGGGGGAGAATTCCATGGGAATCCTCAAGGCTAGGTTGAAGAGTCACTGAAATGAGCCGACACTGATCACCAAGGCAAGACAGCTGAGAACACAGCCACCCATCTCAGTGCTTCCCTGACAGACATTACAAATGGGACAGATTTGATTTGTTATCCATTATATTAAGATGACTTTCAGAAAACATTGAGATTTGGACTTAAATTAGGTATGTCTCCAAATGTTTAGAATTGACATCATTCACGTATGATAGGAAAGGAGTATTTAGTAATGAATTGTTAAGAAACATGACTGCATACCTTGGTGGGACAGTATTACATGTACATTACAGCTTTGTGCCAGAAATTTCCAAATCATTCGACCTCCTACTAACGCTTTAAAAATTATCCCATACATTTAGTAGATTGAATATGTCATATACTTTTACTATGCACAAAAACTAAGGAGCTTTTTCAATATGGCAGGAAGAATGCTTTTAGCAATGCTTTTACATCTGTATATGACTTGCATGTAGATTGTTTTTAAATGTTCAGTAATTAAGTTCTCAGTATTTATCAGATACTATAACAGTTCATTTTCAATTGTATTATCTTAGGATATCCTCATAGCAACTTATTTTCTAGATGTAAAACAGCTTGCTCAAGGTCACAAAGATAGTAAGCAGGATTTGAACCCAGGTAGTCTGTCACCAGAATCTGGGGATCAAAGCAATGGTAACATAAAGCTGACTTCCCAGGACCCAGAAGGCTGCTGAGTAAGTCTGAAGAACATTTGGAGTCACTAAGACTCCAAACCACAAGTATAAACCAGGTTAAATCAGAATCACATCAAGATTTTGACAATGGAACAATGCCAGAAAACTGCATGTGTTTTGGATTTGGTACTACGGAAAGAATGACACAGTACACTCATTACTAATGAATATTTACACCTACAAAGTATCTGTCGCTATGTTCTCCATGGATTAGAAGGTTTGGGCCTAAAATACATATCATAATTTATTTAGAACATATGCATGCACCAGTCTTTTAAAGGAGAAATATAGTTCCAATCAACAATCTGAAATATTTACATACAGACTTTGAAAGAGTGTGGCTAACTGCAAAAATCACAATTCCAATCCACTCTAGTTGACAGAAAAATAAAACAGCAGATCGAGTGAAATTTCTGTCTTTGTATGTAGACTTTCAATGTTACATCAGCCATGTTTCACAAATATTTAATTTTGAAATAGTCTCATTACGTTATAAGGTTAGCTTTAATAAATGTATATTTAAATCAAGTGAAAAATAACTAGTATTTAATGACCCAAATGATTCTGCCCCTCATAAGATGGGCCATCAGAGAAAGAATTTTGTGTAGTTTTCTATGGTTGGCTTTTTATATGTCTCTAATTTAAAATATTTACCCACACAAAAAAGTCTCAATTTCAAATCACAACTGCTTACAGGACATTGCCCTCTCCCACCTTGTGTTTCGTGGCTTCCTACACTTGTGTCGTTTCTTCTACAGATAACAAGCCCCTGGAGAGTAAGAGTTCCCTTACACATCTCCCTGCTCCCTCAAGTAGCAGAGTGCCTTCGACTTTGAAGCATTATGCTGTCTGAAAGACAAACCAGGTAAATAGCAAATCATCTCTGTGCTATTTGAAAAATGGTAACATTGTAATTGGTTAAGTATCTGCAATGTGTCAGATTTTAAAAGCTGCCTCCTTGAAACCTGTTTGGAAGAGAATGTCCAATAAATACAGTGTAACTGTTATAAAATATGCAAACACATTCGTTTTCAAAGGTACAGACTTTTATACTTAAAGTAGTTGATTTTATTGGATGTAGTATCGCAATGCTGAATTGAAGGAAAAATAAAGCATAAATATGAATGGCAACCCTTTCTTATTTCCTCATTTTCATTTTGTTGAAAAGTAAAAGAGAAAGGAAATACTAAGAAAAGAAAGTTTAACCAAAGTGTTCTGGTCTTTAAATAAAATAACTTAGTTAGATGAGGGGGGACAATATAAACTAAAATGTACTAGGCCTATTTTTCAATTTCCCATGAAAACATACTTTCAAATAATATAGCTGAAGTATTACAATATATTCTAACTCCTGGACTGTTATCTTTTGGAGGGACATCAAACTACTTGAAGAAAATGAATAACCAACTAGTACCCTTTGTTTCCTTGGACATTTCCATGTTCTATGAAATGTGCTGGAAGCAAAAAAAAATAAATCTTCAATTTCATAACATGCTTTGCTGTGAGGGTGATCAATTCAAGAATTCTTATTTAAAATACCTTTAACATGTCCCTGGAAAAAAATAATATTTTAAAATACAAAGGGATACTAAGGCAAAGTCAAAATCATTGTTCATTATACGTGTTGTAAAAAAAAATGTGTATACTGGCACAGCATGTCCTCTTAGTGAGCTGCTAAACAATGTAACCTACCCAATCAATCATGTCACACGTACTAATGACCTATTTGGATCAAGGATATATGAAACAGCTTGTAAAGGATATAAAATGATCACATAGTTACAGAAACAACCTCACGTACTTTTAATAACTACCTTTCAGTATTTCAGGTAAAAGACTGTAAAATATCCCATTGAAACTAAAATAATTCAGAGCTATTTATACTTAGGTTCTCTGCAACTATTTTGGCACTACTTACCTAGGTGTAGCTAAGACATAACCCTCAGTTTCTATCTATTCTTTTAAAGGATATGTTCAGTATGGAAAAGGTAAGCTGACAAAGCTCAGTGTGATAGGAATGCTTTATAACTATAACTTACACAAGGTTCCCCACAGAATTAACATAGAGATGAACGTACCAGAGTTGACATGCGGATGCAAACAATATTTCATATGGTCCTGTCAACAAACCATGTGCCTGCCATCATAATTTATGGTATTAGCTATTTTGCCCTTAGCAAAAAATAATCGTATGCAATATAAGCAATTATTTGAATACTGGGCAGTATTTTGAGTAGAAATGTTTTTAATTAAAATTAACTAAAAATAGTTTTGAATTACTAACCTCCAAATGATAGGCACATATTACAATAATGTAAAATATTTAACATTCTCAATTTTTAAGTGACTTTAAGCTATTTCTCAAAAAGAATAATCAGAATAAAATTAATGACATAGAAATTCAATAAGTTATGAAAAATAGCCTAAATACACAATTTTGACACTGTAAATATATTAATAACAAGTCATTGGGGAAAGCTTTAAAACTTTCTACCATAAGATAACTTTTGAATGAAACCAAATAACAACAAAAGGAAATATCATCATCCAACAATCAAATAAACTTCATTATGCTAAAATTCTGACTTAGCTTTAGCCAAATAACTAAATAAATAACTAACCTGTCATAATATATAAAGCTCTGAGAAACTGACCCACCACCCACAAGATAACATATACCAAGAGAATTCTGCAAATCAGATTATTTGATAAAATGAAAAAAATATCTGGATTAGAATAAATTGTTCTTATCTGCAAATAACTACTTCTTTATCTGTTATTACTTTCAAGAAACTAAACTCAATAGTATATATACTTCCCTTTAAGCCTCTCTTTAAATTGTCTGAAATTCTCAGATACTCACCACTCCACATATACCATACCATTACCTGATCTACAGTAAATTGAAAGTCCAGCTATCATGCAGGATAGCCTGATATCTCGTGGTCGGCATCAAACAGACCGCTATACCTCCTCACCTCCAAAAATTAAAGTGACATCCTCTCCCATGTCAGAACTTGGGCAGTAGTCAGCTTTCAACAATTGATCAGAAAATGTCTATTTGGAAAGTTTTAAAGTATGATTTTTAAAAGCTGCAGAGGACTTTCAAGAATAAAAACTGTGCAGAATACAGAAAAATAACATACAACAAGGCTAAGAGAGTTTACTGGAGCTTTGTGTATTTCAGAGAAATTAAGAATAAAAGAAGTGGTAAAAGAGTCCTCTAACCACATAGATCAATGTATAAGCACCTGAACAGGAAAGAAAATCTTTTCAAGAAGGATTCTCACCTTTTTATGTTCATTGTCTTTTTAGATTTCCCTCTTTCAATAAGAGTCCTCTTCTGGAAGAAAAACATTAGGAGACAGGAGGTCTCACTCCTTGGGACAAATAGACAAATGCTTAGAAATCGGGTAAGAGATTCTTTCACCAGAATTCTAGTTACTGAGTTGCTACGGTGTGCTGCTGGACTTTGGTTTGTTTTCCTCTTTGTCCTTCACCCTTTGCTAGAAGAAGCCACTTTGCAAATTCTTTTTCATTTCAGGCTTGCACTGGGACTCATGCAAAATAAAAAATCTGTGTTCCTGATAATTAGTGACTGACATTTAAAAAACCCAGTACCACAAAAAATAAATGAAATAGAACTAAATTTATCTTCATTTTTTTTCCTCCCTCAGACTACTTCAAAGTAGTCTGCACAAGTACCATGCTGTCATGGGCAGAGGGTTAAGCTTTGGAAAGCAAAGGCCTAATTACATTAAGAGACTTCTTCGGTTTCCAGTTCAAATACGACCCCCTCCACACTCCCATACACTATCAAACATACTCTTATCCAGTTATTTACTGTGTTTTATCAGAATTGTCTCTTTTTCTTCTCCAGCAAACTACAAAGCCTTTGGGAACAAAGACCATGTCTTAGTCTTCTTTATAATCCTGGTTCGTCTACTTTCTACAACTGATGGATATTATAGAATAAAAATTAAATAAAAAGGATTAACTTACACAACTTCTCTCAACAGTTCCCTCATTTGCAAGATAGATATAAAGATACTCACTTAAAAATTTTTTTAAGGATCATGAGAAAATACTTGTAAAGAAACATGCTACATGGTTATGTGGTCTATGTTCATAAATGTCCTTTCCTTCTCTTTCTCCTACTTTGAACAAAACCTCAATAAAAAGCGCAGAAAACATCTGTTCACTTATAAATAGGACACAGAGAACACACTGATCTTGCTAAGGAGTGGGGACTGTTTTCCACGGTAGCACTTCAGTCAAGACCTGTGCAGACTGACGGACCTGTGCGGGACTCAGCCCCATTCCATTCTGGCTACAGGCAACTGAGAAGCTAACAACCTCTATAAACCTCAGTGCTAGACAAAGGAGTGACATCCACTTTCTAAAAGATTTGTACTAAATTAAATGATAAAATGTATGAAGACAGCCTATTAGAGCCTGATTTTGAGTGCCCAATAAATGATGGCTAAATCTGTCTAATCAGCTTTCATTAAAATAGTACAACGAAAAAAGGTAAGTTTCATAGATGGAGATCTAACCCAGAAATATTTTTAGAAGGAAAAATATTCAGTACCACATGTGAGACTTAAAACCAAATTAAAGTAATGGAAATGGAGTTTATGCATTAGCATCCCTCCAGCAGATACGACAAAGAAACAGACTCCTAAGTTTCATGCACATTTGTTTTCCTCCCTGGAGGGAGAGGTGCGTGACGCCCACTGAAATACTAGGAAGCATTTGCTTATTCTCTGTCTTCTAATACAAAGCGCATCTCCTGAATACAGGCCAACCCCATCCTAGCCTGCCCTTATTCCAAAGCCAGAAAGGAACATTTCTGAAGCTCTGCAGACATTTCTGAGTCATCCTGTAGCATTCTATGTCCAACTTCTCAGAGACAGCTCACTTGGCTTAGTCTCGTGAGTGCCTCCCCACCCCCGCCATTGCCACCAGTCCCCCCATCTCCTCCTTGCAGCAGCTGTCTGCTCAGCTTCCACCGCCGGTGGCCTGCCCTGCACATCTGCTCTTCTGCCTAAGCTCCGCTAACCAGCGTCTTTCTTGGCCTCCCACCAAGACGCACGGAACGCCTGGATTGCAAATAGACCTGTACCAGGAAAGTGGTGCATCTAAAATAAACAAGCTGACAAAAAAACAGGAGTCCATCCTTAGCACACCAACACAATGTATGATATTTTGTAGGTAGTGAATTATTTTTCTAAATGATTGTATTTTACTTGTCCTTGCTTCTAATATACTTCTAATACAAGTGAGAAACCATTCATTGCTTGTCTCCTTTATGCTTTAAGTCACATCACTTCAACCTTTGCAAGTAGTCTACCATGTTTTTAGTGATAAAAACTAGGGTTCAGTCTGGTGACACGTTGCACCTACATATATGAGTAACTAGTAAATGATTAGACCTGGGATTTAAAGCTCAGTCTCTGATTCTTACTTCAAAACTCTCCTCACAATAAGATATCACAGCACTATGCCTAATCTCTAACACATGTCCTGGCAAATCGAGCAACTCCGCAGCTTATTGTTTAATTTAAAATTCAAGTTCAGGTCTAAAATTGAGATTACTTCAGTTACTCTCTGAACATTATTATTTCTCATTATCATAAGACACATAAAAATATTTTCACAATTTCTCCAAACTTATCTACTGCTGAAAAGCAGTCGTAGAGGTGGGGATGTTGTTGGGACTCACTTGCTGAATGTTTGGTGGAACTTCCAATTCCTGCCTATGAACTGCAGAGAAATAAGATGACCAGAACCATGTCCAAGATCAATAAGGACAGTGATTCTTGCTCCCCGAGAGAGGCAGTGATGTTGAGAGTAGCCCATCTGTCGATTCATCTGCCAGAGATGCGATGACTTCTCATCCGCATTTATCAACCACTCTCTCCTGAAGACATACTTTCCTCGGCCAACACACTCTCTCTTCCTTCGCTTCTCAAACCAAGGACTTTCCTTGACAATTTTATGTATTTAATCTTCTTAACTCATACCCTATTTTGGAAAATAGAGTTCCTCAACTTTTGATACTAGCCCGGCTTCTTAATTTGTATCTCCAGAGATTTACACATTGCATAATTTGCTCAAAACTCCAGAACGTCTTTCTCCTACTTAGACATTTCTGGGATCTAGACTTTATAGATAGCAGATCCTTGAAATCTTCTGTGTAGATGTTTCCTGAGCATCTCAAAGGTAACATTTCCCATGTGGAACTCTGGATAGATCTTCCACCATCATCATTTCTCTTCTAAACTGCCACAGTACCTCCAAATGGGTTTCCCACATACCTCTTCCACCTATGTCAGATAGGATGATATTTTAGAAATATGCATCTGATTACTGAGGCCTTGCATGTAATTCTTTAATAGTTTCCTACTGCACTTAGAAGTTGGAATACACTACAAAGGCCTCAGTCTACATCCTGCCTGCTTCCATTTTTTATCTCATTCTTTTTTTCCACTCCTTTGCTATATTCTAGTCATAATGACTAGAGCAGAAGACCCAAAGCTCATTTTCTATCTCATGATTCTGGTTCTGGTGGTTCTGTAGCCTAGAACATTCTTTCAGAGGTGTTATTTCCTCCTTTCTCTCTCAGTTAAACATAACCTCCTCAGAGAGGTTTCTCTCAGTCACCCTTTGAAATAAACCAGCTTTATCATATTCTGTTTCTTTCTTATCACAATCTTTGATTAACTAGATCAGTGAGCACTGGGTTGTGTTTTGACAGCCTTTTTTTTTTTTTTTCTACCAGAGTATAATCTCCAGAAGCACCATACCTGCCAGGCCCGCTGGCTTAATCTCCAAGCCAACAGCAGTGCTGAGAGTGGGTAGCTGCAGTTAGGGAATGAATGAGAGAAGCATCAAAGCATGCTCCTAAGAATAGGCACCACTGCAGTTGCAAGCAGGGCAACACACTGGCAAGGAATCTCTCTTCTAATGCTTAGAATGTGCCGCTCAATGGAAAACATTCTTATAGTCGCGCCAAGGTTTCTAAGAGCCACACCCACCCCCAACCATTTATGTCAGCCTCAGTTCTCTTTTCAGTGTTTACAGGAACAGCCTTATTGCCACAGTCATTGCTTGAGAAGGGATATGACATGGCATAGGAACATTCATTTAAGAATATTACTGAGCAATAACCAATGCCCATTCAGAGACATAATACTGAATTAAGCAAGTTTTAACTAAAAATCTGCATACCTACTAATCAAACCAGACAGGCCTGTGTTGCATGCATACTGTTGGCTCAAGCAATTCTAGTGCATTAGTGAGAAAGAGCATGAAAGGCCAAGTCAGGTATGATCTGCTCAGCCAAGTCATGTCCCTGAGCCTCAATGTCTCTATCTCTAATATGTCTTCACAGCCCCATGTAGAAGATCAATGGGAAGTTTAAGTTAAAAAAAAAGAAGCTGAGTATCCTTGAAAAAAATAAAGTGCACCACAAAGGTATGACAATATGATTGTTTCACTTATCCTATATACCTAGTAAAGAAATTGGAACATACTCTCTTCATTAGTTCAGTGTAGAGGTGCATTTTATAAGGTCATATGATTATTTACTGTTTCACAATAGAATTAAATCCCTATGTCTGACACTGAGTGTAAATAAAGCCAGTATTTGTTATACTCAAAGGCCACGCTGAGCAACATTTCACCTAACACATTCTAACACCAAACACACACTAACTCCTGCCTAACACCAAGCATGGACTAAGTCAGGTGAGATGATCTGAAGTTGAAGGTTGGGTTGCACAACAGTTTATTTATGTTTCTACTTGGCTCAACAACTCTCAGTCTTGTCTTCATCTTACATTGCCGATTTCAGCATGTCACAGTTACTCAATTCATAATTATTGGATGCCTGCTGACTTTTTCTCATATTTTGTGATATTTATAAATTAAATCAACAGTAGAGCAATGCACAGATTATAAAATAAAAATATGCCATATAAAAATAAAATAAAGCAGATATGATTATACAGAATTTTGGCAAACTAATTTGTTTTTCAATCAAAGGTCTGCTTTTTTTTTTAAACTGGGAAGAACAAACATACAGTAAATCCTTTAAAACTTGGCAAAGACTTCACAAAACCTCCCATAGAATAAAACATATGCATGTGACAGACATGACTGTGGCATTTTTAGGTGGAGATATTAATAACTGTCATCAGCTCACAGTAATCTGACTAGACACAGCTGAACGTGCGTCAGATGCGCAAACCACTGTAACCAGTGTCACACCCCATATGCACGAGCGGAGGTCTAACAAGATTTCTCTAAACAATAGGTACAATTTGAAAACTGGATTATCATATAGGATTGTAAATAGATGTTGTAGATAAGGAAAAGCAACACTTTTGACCAAATTTCATATTCTTTCCTTAGACCTAGGAGTTATGTCGGTGTAAGAATTCACAGATTCGCATTTCAACCCTATTTCCTCTCTTTCTTATGGGAATGGTTCTAATGAACAGAGAAAAAAAATCACTGGATCTCAACAAGTTCTCAAATTCAAAAATTAAATAATCCATTAGTGGTTTAATTAGGTTATTGTCTTTCTTGAAGATCTGTTTCCAAATAATCACATGCATTGCTAAAATGGATATGGAGTTAGGACATCAGGAAGGAAAACAGGATGTGACCTGGAACTGGAGTTTACTAACACCAGACATTTTTCACAGTCTTCAGTTCAAATTAACAAACATTTGCTTAACACTTCATGTATGCAAAGCACTGTTCTAGGAAAACTGATAAAGTAATGAATAGCAGTCCTGTTTTCAAATTGTTTGCAGTTTGGATAACTAGTATCACAAGATCAAGAGTCCAGACATAATTAGTATATTCATATGCAATCAAAATCTAATTAACCCAAAGGAGTTTATTGAGCATTGATTGCATCATTGTAGCTAAACGAAGATTGTTTTATTATTTTTCATTTCTCCTGAACATTACTATAGAGTCATTATTATTATAGAGTCACCTATTCCACTTAGAACTTAACTTCTAAAAATATGAACATCAGATTCTTTTGAAGAAAAGTCCACTATTGATAGTAACTACAATTTATAAAGCATCTACTAAGTGTCAGGGTTCAGTTGTGCTGTGCATATGAGGAACGGGAAGTTTGGAGAGACCAGGTAAACTCCTAAAATCCCTCATTTAGTGGGGATTAGAGCCAAAATTCAAACTGGTTCTGCATAACTCTCAATAACTACATAATTTTGCCTAAGACTTTAAAATCCCTGCAAAGTAACACACATGCTTTCGGGTTGAAGAAATTTGAGATTGGTTTGTGTATTTTTAAAGGAGTACCATCTGCTTCGCCTAAAGGCTTACTTGGACTTGTCAATTTAGGATTATCAATTCCCAGTCTTTTTCTTGAGGAAATGGCTGAGAAAAAAATGGGGCAGGGAAATTGATCTTCCCATGGCCTCCCCATCAGGAATTCATATTCTCTCGTTGTCACTTAGGTTAGAGAATGCTGTTGTTCATGAGACTCCGGAGAGTACATTCTGGAAGCCTTCTCTCGCTAGTGCCCTAAAGCTCTGCGCATACCTAGTTTTCCTTGCAGTGGGACGCAAAACACTGAAAATACTCTGTATAAATTCACTGAGCTCAGTGTCTTGTTTCCCCACTGGGGTCTCCAAGATTACTGCTCTGTATTTTATCCTCTGACTTTTCCCATTTCCCTCCTAAAGAGTACACACTTTTCCCAGGCATTTTTGCTATACTTGTATTCTAACTTATCTCTTTTTTACCAACTCAGATGGTAGCATCATTTCTTTTTTCCACTAGTCTTGAGTCATATCTGTGTCCATTTTACTTGACGAACTCTGCAAAGATAGGTTTTTGTTTTTCTGGGGAAAGCTAAAATGATGATTTTTCTAAAACATAGCCCTACATAGAGAATAGAATATTCTAACAGAACTATGAAGTTGTCTCACTGCATGTCACACACTAGAAAGAGATGGTGAGTGATTATTTGTTTTTATACACTGGAGAATTTTTCCACACATTGAAATGAAAGATAATTCCATCTTAAAAGTACTGCTCAGAATAAAATTCAAAGTATAAAAGGAGAGAGTAAATTACACATGATAAAGAATGCATTGGAGATATATATATATATATATTTCTTTCCCACCTTGTGCTGGGGATTTTCTACCACACATACTAGGCACATAATCTACTGCTTTGCTATAATCCCAATCCCCAACCTTACTACCAAGATACTTTAAATCTAGACAATGGTTCTGTTCAATTAATGGTAAACTGATTGCAGGCTGTAAAGAGAGGAATTTTAGCAAGAGATACAGCTATGGATACCCCCTCCATTCCTCCAAAATAACCCCTAAGAATCTCCATCTCTAG
This sequence comes from Dasyprocta punctata, assembly GCA_004363535.1. Taxonomy (NCBI): domain Eukaryota; kingdom Metazoa; phylum Chordata; class Mammalia; order Rodentia; family Dasyproctidae; genus Dasyprocta; species Dasyprocta punctata. The sequence continues at coordinate 33,179 of RJWM01001388.1, read as the reverse complement.
CCAGCACTCCCTGCACTGTCTTTTCCTACGCTGTACCAAGGCTGAAACAAGCAAAAAAGTTATGTTTGCTACTTTGGAGATTGTATTATACAACTAAGTCAGTCTCTCTTTCTTTTCTCTTTTCTCTCTCATTCTCTCATGCAACCATTACTTGTGATAGAAGTCATGTCACGGAGAGTCCTATATGGCAAGGACCTGATGCTTCCCCTCAAGTGGCTCATAAATGAGCTTAAGAGGGGATTGTCTGATCTTACTCAGATCTTCAAAGACTACAGCTGCGGCAAACAACTTGACTATAACCTTACAAGAAGCCTCAAACTGAAATGCCCTAATGAAACTGTTACTGGATTTCTGATCAATAGAAACTGTGAGATAATCAACACTTGTTTTTTTCTAGCCAGTAAGTATTAGGGTAATTTATCACAAGGCAATGTGTAGTGGAATACTTCATTAATTAAAGCATATAGTAAGATGTAAGCACACTGGCATAGGTAGGAGTTTATTTAGATTCCTTACTAGTTTGGCACTAACACTAAGAAGCACTCTGGTTGTTAAAGACAATGATGGTAAAGAACACTTGATAGTAATTACAGTAACTGCAGCTAATTTCTATTTTGTGCTTATTATATATAAGGCCCTGTGCTAGGTACATAAGGTCTATTGGCTCATTTAAGTATTAAATAGAGCTTTGAAATGAGAAACAGGAAAAAAACTAAGGTTGAGAGAAATAAGTTGTTATGAGTCCCAAAAGTAGTAAATGGTGCATTTCATATTCAAATTCAAGTCTGATTTTAAAGCTTTCACCCATCTCACTAACCATGACGCATATGATTGGCTGAGCTGGTGTCAAGAATCCCAGTAAAACAAGGTCAGTGGATATCCCAGACTGCTGTTTAGTCAAGAAACCAAAGTAATGTGTAGAGTGACTCTGATGGTAGAATGGACGTGCAAGAGGAATCTTTTCCATTGGTGTTTCCTAGAGGAACCTAAACTCATCAGAGACTAATAAGTAGATTTTTCATCTGGACCTTCACCATCTTTTTAGAAAGGATTCTCTGTAACTACTGTTCCTGTCATATGCAACCTGAAGTTACCAAGAAGGGGAACAGGGAGTGGAAATTATCACTGCTCTTGGACTCACTGCTTTGTACTTCCCTGGAGCACACATTAGTAGTATGCTAATTATCGTAATTAATTTTTCATCTGTTTCTTTGTAACATTTTTTAAAATGAATCCCTTAATATTTTATGTGGAAGAGTTTAGATATAAAATGGAAAAATAATGGTTTGCAAGTGTATGCTATCATTTTCTTTCCCCACTTTCTTAAAAAGTCAAGTTCCTTGGACAAAGGTTTAAGAGAGACCACCAAGTAGTCTCACTTTGAGGATATAATGTGACAATCAATGCTCGATCCATGTCATTCATCATTTAAACCCTTTAAAACATGTGCAACAATAGAGGAATTCTATTTTCTCTGCAAAGTTCAGAACTTCTTCATAACTAATAACCATATATTCTTTAACCGTGTGCCAGAGGGTAAAGGTATTATGCTTAATTAGTGAGCAGAAATTGAGTGTGTACTACATGGCTGGCACTCTTCAAATTTCTATAAAACAACACATTAAGCCAAACATTTTATACTTGTCAATAAGATGTAAAGAATAAACATGATCATTGATTTATACAAATCAAAGGAGGGAGCCGGATGTGGTAGGACACACCTTTAACCCCAGCACTCGGGAGACTGAGGCATGAGGATCGCTGTGAGTTCGAGACCAGTCTGGGCTACAAAGTGAGTTCAAGGCCAGCCTGAATTGCATAGTGAGACCCTGTCTCAAAAAATAGGACCAGAAATTTAGCTCAATGGTGTAAGCACCTGCCTGGCAGGTGCAAGGTTGTGAGTTCCATCCCTGATACCACAAATAAATAAATAAATAAATAAATAAATAAATAAAAAAGATTGCTGTTTGATAAACAACTCTGTTTCTTCCAACAGAGTCCACGGTACAGTCTACTGAGACTACCATTTTGTTGATAAACAATGACTGATTTATCTAAAAATCAAGAACATAAACTTCAGAATAAAGTTATATAGACTTTTAATAAAACACCTGCCTTCTAATGAGCAGTGGCTGACACACTGCCCTTGGTAAATGCACTGTGCCTCCAAACTTAAAAAAAATGTTAAATAAATGCGCTTTAACTAACAAAGTGACAATAACATACATAATAGCCTAATAATAATAGCTTAACTTATAGCATTTGACACCAAAAACAATAAAGATTTTCACACTACTGTTATGCATATAAAAAGAGCAAATCAAAACTAATCTTAATTTCTTGTTTTTATTGTTTTTTTTTTAACCTTTCAGAAGGTACATATATTTGTAAAAGGTAAAAATTCAGATATTTCAAATTGTTTTGATAATGACTTGTCTTCATCTACTGGTTTTTTTGGACAAAAAAGATAAATCTTGAGAAATGTAAATGAATTCTTTCACCACAACATTTCTGTTTTAAGAAGAATATTTTTAAGAAAGTAATCATTCTGTAAGAAGGAGAAGATGTAAATGTAGATGAATTTCACAGATGGTTTGAATGTCCTCCCTGAAGTTCATGTTAAAATTTAATTACCATTGTAATAATACTGGAAGCTGGGACATTTAACAATTATTTAGGTCATGAAGGCCCTGCTGTCATGAATGGATTCACACTATAATTCAAGGGAAGTTCATTTGCTGCTTTTGCCTCTGCCTCATCCCCTTCCCCCTCCTTTCCCTGCTCTTCCTCCTCCTCTTCTTCCTCTCTTGCTCTGTTTCTGTCTGTCTGTCTGTCTCTCTTTCACTCTCTTCTCCAACATCCTACGCTATCTATGTTATGACACAGCAAGAAAATTCTCACCAGATCCTAGCACTTGGTACTGCATTCTCAGCCTCTAGAACTATAAACTAACAAATCCTTCTTCATTATAACTTAGGCACTCACACATATACTGTTATAGAAATACAAAATGGACAACAAATAAAACATACAAACCTCAATGTAATCATCTCTGTTATGGTTTATGACTAAAATATCCCACACTTTCATTTGCTCATAGGTGGGGCTTCGAGGAGGAGAAAGATTAGGGGGTCTCACAGCCAACTTTTTGTTAAGAAGTGGGATCTGATCAGAAATGTATCACTGTCAGTATGGCCTGGGTGTATCTCTTCCAGTTCCTCCCTTAATCTTTCTCTCTGCTTCCTTTCTCTCTGCTCGTCATGCCATGAACAAGCCTCCTCTGCCATGCTGCTCTGTCCTGGACCCAGCACACTATGAACTGAAACCTCTACAAACTGTGAACCAACACAAGCCTTTCCTTCTTGGAGTTGGTATAGGGTGTTGTGTCCCAGCTATGGGACATCTGTGTCCCACCAAAAGTAACTAAGAGGATCCCTAAAACAAATCAGGTAGTTTTTGTACTAAGAACTGATGAAAGCACTTCTAGTCTGCCATACGCTGAGGTCTTACCTTGCTATAATGATCCACTTTCATATGAAACCAAACAAATTAGGACAAGCTATAATTCCTGCCCAAACTAGAAGAGTTTTCCTGGAATGAGCAAGCATGAGCGCCTATGGATATTTAACATAGCTACACGAAGGTGAAATGCAGAGATTTCTTCTCACCTGGGTACATTCCGGATAGAAAAAAGATTCCTGCAGCAAAGAGACACAGACAGGGATGGGGGCAGATGACAGAAGACATACATCAAGGGTTTCTTAACCCTGGATGCATTTCCACCACCTTTACTCCACTCTCAAACTAGAGAGAAATTCACTACTAAGAAACAAGATTAGTTAAGTAGGATTCATTATTAACACTTTTAGAAAAATGATTGTGAAATCTAAGGGTTTTTTTAAACACCTTTTCCATAACAGCTCATTGTCACACCCTTGGAAGTGACACTGAAAATATACAGATTATAGAATTAGGTCTCAAAACTCAGAAAAGCCAAGGGGATAAAATAACAGAGGCAAAACTCCTGAATCATCTTCTCTCAGATCTATTGCTGCCAGTACTTGTCTGCAACTCATGTTGACTTTAAGGGGCCAAAGAGTACATCACTCATTTGATAACTCAAGGATCTAGCACAGTATTTTGCACACAGTAGGAACACATACAGTTTTTATAGATAAAGAACATCCCAACTTCCCAGATAATAATGGGTCTTTCGTGTTGCCAGTGCAAATCATACCCACCCCATTTTGAGCAGCTTCACAACTTCTGTGGTTTGAAGAAGAAGCCAGTGGTCACAATTTCACAATTAAAAGACATAGATTGACAGAATGGATCAAGAAACAGAATCCAGCAGTATGCTGCATACAAAAATACATTTAAACCATAAAGAAATTCATAGACTAAAAATCAAAGAATGGAAAACAATATTCCACGCACAAAGAAACCTTCAAAAAAGGAGGTGTAGCTATGTTTTATCGAAATGAACTGGACTTCAGGCCAAAACTGATCCAAAATGGAAAGAAGGTCACTATGTGTTGGTTAAGGAATAATCCAACAGGAAGAGGTAACAATTATTAACATATATTCACCAAACAATGGTGCATTCAACTTCACAAAACAAGTACTACTGGACAAAAAGATCAGATATGCAGGAAAAATTATAATGAGAAACCTCAACATCTTACTATTCTGAACAGAAAGATCAACAAGATAAAAAAATCAACAAAAATACCAGAGTTGAGCAAAACCTTTTAAAAAATAGATTTAATAGGTATCTACAGAATGTTTCACTCAACAGAATACACATTATTTTCAGCAGCACATGGTCTTCAAAATAGACCATGTTATCCAATAAATCAGTTTTAAGTAAATATAAAATAATTGAGCAGAAATACCATACATATTATCAAAACATAGTTCAATGTGGTTAAAATCAAGGACAAAAGAAAACAAATTATGCAAAAGCATGGAAACTAAGCAAAAATGCTCTTAACTAAAGAATGAGTTACAGAGGAAATGAAGGAAGAAATGAACCTGTTTCTAGATCTAAGTAGTAATGCCAGTATAATATGCCAGAACTGTGGGACACAATAAAAGCAGTAGGAGGAGGAAAGTTTACAGCTGTGAATGAGCACATCACAAAATCAGAGTGAGCCCAAATCACCTAAAGATGACCCTCAAGGTCCTAGAAAAATAAGAACAATCTGAAGTTCTTACATGGAAGTTAGTACATGGAAGGAAATTACAAAAATGAGAGCATAAATCAATGCAATCAGAAATGAAAAGATGAACTCACAATGGATCTTGATGAAATAAAAATATTATTATTTCACAAACCTATTGGTCAATAAATTGCAGAAACCAGAAGAAATGAATTACCAAAGTTGAACCAAGAAGATTTAAAAACACTGAATAATCAAGTAACAGGAAAAGAAATTGAAGCACCAATAACATACAAACTAAGAAAAGCCCAGGTTTAGTCAAGTTAACTGCTGAATTCTACAAAAACTAACTTCAGGGAAGTTCTAAAACTATTACTCCTCAAGTGTTTTTTTAAAGACATTGAAAGGAAATAGTACTCCAAAAGTCATTACTGAAAGCTTACATCATGCTGATTCCACAACCAGACAAGGATTCAAACAAACACAGAACTATAGGCCAACTTCTCTAATAAATTTAGATACAAAAATCCATAACAAGATATTGGCAAGCAAAATGCAACAACTTATCAAAAAGATCATACATCAAGACTAAGTAGGTTTCATGCAAGAATGCTTCAAAATATGCAAATCAATAAATGTAGTATATCACATAGAGACAAAATCAAAAATCATAACATCATCTCAACAGCTGCAGAAAAAACCTTTGACAAAATTCAATATCCTTTCATGATTAAAAAAAACACTGCAGGTAATAATTACAGAAAGAAATTATTTCAATCTGATAAAAGACACTTATGACAAACCTCTTGCTAAAATTATATTAAATGGGGAAAACTTGAAAGTTTTCCCTCTAAAACTGGGAACAAGACAAGGATGTCCTTCGTCATCACTCTTGTTCAATATATGGTAGTATTAAACATTAGCAAGAGCAATTAGGCAAGAAAAAGAAAGAATGGTTATTTGAAGAAAAATAACAAATTATCAAGATTTGCAGATGGCATAGTCTTCTACATAGAAAATCACAAAAATGCATCCTCTGAAAACTCTTAGAATAACCAAATTCAGTAATTGGACAGGACAGAAAATCAACACAAAAATATCAATCGCATTCCTGTACACTAATAATGAACTGGTTGAGAAAGAAATTAGGAAAAAATGTCATTCATAATAGCACAAAGAAAAATTAAATTCTTAGGAGTTAACCTAATTAAGGAGGTGAAAGACCTCTACAGTGAGAGATACCATAATTTGAAAAAAGAAATTGAAGAGGAAATCAGAAAACAGAAAGATACCTCCTGTTTCTGGAGAGGCAGAACCACTATCTTCAAAACAGCAACATCTCCAAAACACATACACAGATTTAACACATTCCCAATCATAATTCCAACAGATTTCTTCACAGATCTAGAAAAAATAATCCTTAAATTTGTACGGAACCAGAAAAGACCCAGAATAACTAAACCAATCCTAGGTAAAAAAAAAAAAGCAAAGCCAGAGGTATCACAATCCTGGATTTGAAGTTATATTACAAAGGCACTGTTCAAAAAACAGCATGATACTGGCACAAAACCAGACATCAGTATAAATGCAATAGAAAAAGGATACAGAAATGAAACCAATCTACATTCAACCACTTCATCTTTCTTTAATGTTTTTTTTTTGTTTGTTTGTTTTTTGTTTTTTTTTTTTGGCACCAGAGATCGAACTCACAACCTCGACCCTGCCAGGGCAGGAGCTTAAGCCACTGAGCCAAACTCCCAGCCCTGGTTTTTTGAGGCAGGGTCGCACTGTGTAGCTCAGGTCGGCCTTGTGCTCGCATTGTAGCCCAAGTCAGCCTCGAGCTCACAACGCTCCTCCTACCTCAGCCTCTGGAGCGCTGGGATTAAAGGTGTGTGCCACCACGCCCAGCTTCTTTTTTTAAATTTTAAAATAAAAAAAGAACAAAAACGATGATACAGAATTTCAAAACAACATAACAGGAGACTAACAATGCTTACTATACTGCTTACTACTATCTTCAGAGTAGTTGCTCAAGTTACAAGATATAGGCATGAGAAAATGATCAAACAATGAAAGCACAAACCATTTTTTGATGAACTAACAGAGATTAGTAGTATATCTATCATATATAAAAATCTTTCCCCTCTTTCTTTACTCCTTTCCCTTCTTCCTCCTTTCCCTCATGCTAGTTGTTCTTTCCTTTTGAACAGTTTCTTCCCCTTTCACTTTCACAATGAAAAACATAATACTGAAGGAATAGCCTCTTTAATAAATGGTACTGGGAAAACTGTGTATCCACAGGCAGAAGATCGAATTTACACTCCTATCTCTCGCCATGTACTAAACTAAAATCAAAATGAACCAAGGAACTAAATGTTAAATCAGGAACTCTCAGCTAGAAGACAAATGGGTAAAACTCTTCAGGTCATAGGTGTAGGCAAAGACTTTCTGAACAGAACACCAGTTGCACAGGAAATAGTTCTGAGAATCAACAAATGGAATTATAGTAAATTCAAAGGTTTCTCCACAGCAAAAGAAATACCAAATAAAGTGAAAACACAGCCTACAGAATGGGAAAAATTTTTGCTAGTGATTCCTCAAAGGATTCATCCAAAATATACCAAGAACTCACAAACATTAGCCCAACAAAAGTAAAGGACACAATCAAAAAAATGTTCAAGCAAAATAAATACATCACAGAAGTACAAATGGTCACTAAATACATGAAGAAACACTCAATATCACTGGCCATTAGAGAAAAGAAAATCAAACCAACACTGAGATTCCATCTTATCCCACAAAAAATGGACATCATTAAGCTATCAAATAACAAATCCTGAAGAGGATGCAGGTAAAAATAACATTGCTACACTGTTAGTGTGAATGCAAACTAGGAAACCACTATGGAAATCAATATGGAGATTTCTCCAAAAACTAACACTAGAACTTCCACTTGACCTAGGTATTGCCCTGCTAAGTATCTTCTAAAAAGAGTTGAAGACATCACATTACAGTGATATAAGAATTCTCATGTTTACAGCAGCACAGTTCATTGTCGTTAAATCTTGGAAGAAGCCCGATGTCCATCAGCAGATTCATGGATGGAGAAAATGTGGTGTTTACACACAGTGAGGTGCTAGCATGCCATAAAAAAAAGCAACTTGGGATGTTTGTTGGAAAATGGATGCAAATTGAGACCATGTTATCTGAAATAAATCAGACACACAAGCTTAAATATCACATGGTTTTTGTTATGTGAGAAACCCTGAATAAAAAGAAAGAGCCAAACAAAGACAGATAACAGAAAGTAAGGAAACAGATCATTTCCCAAAGAAAAGGAGGCCAAAAGATGGAAAGTGGAAGGAGGGAAGGAAGAGATAAGGGATGAAAAAAAGGAATTAAAATGTGGGGGTTTTTTGGTTGTTTGTTTGTTTTTGCAGCACCAGGGATTGAACTCACAACTTCATGCCTGCCAGACAGGCGCTTAAGCCATTGAGCCAAACTCCCAGCCCTGTGTTACATTCTTGTACCTACTCCATACAAGGAACAAAAACATGTACTGCAAACATACACAAAAAAAGGAAGGTGACTAAGAGATGGGAGAAAGAGGAAGAAAAAAGGAATTAAGTTGTATTATATACATGTACCATCTTCCACAAGGAAAGTAAACATGCACTATACACATGGACCAATAAACTAAACTAAAATACATAAGCTAAAAAAGAATAAAAAGGAAGTCTTAGAAAATTGTGGAAAAGGAATTTTCAGGGAGGTTTCAAAGGGAATTTCACAGAATTAAAAAGGAAACAAAATGATAGTGAAGGCTTTGGAAACTAGGCTCTTTCCATAGGATTTTATCTCCCCAAACCATTTCCTATTAGCCTTGTCTATTAACCATCTTCTTCACTTAAATGAAGTCCAAAATGGATGCCAAAACCAGTTCTTACCAACTTCAGTGACAACTTCTTTCTTACTCTCGATATCTGCGTCCCTACTTACAAAATCTTAGAAGTCTGATGTGTGGCACAATGGACCCTGGGGCTGGTGTTCAGTGCTTGAACCAGCTATGCACAAGGCTACAGAATCACATAACTGTATTTTTAAACAGTGTCTATTTTATTGAGCACTGAACAAAATCGAATCAAGGAAATGGTGCCATACATTAAGAAAACTTTTTTTTTATTCTTCAAAGCATTTTGTAAAGCATGGCAAGTTGACTGCTATGCTCTCAGGAAACTGAGTTTTCAGAAATGTGAATGTAATTTTGAAAGCATATTAAACAGAAATTCTTCAGATTATCCAGAGCCATATAAATGGAGGTATGAAAACCTGGATGACACATTTTCTGTTTATTATGGCTACACTACAAATTATTTAATAACTGAGTGCTGTTATGCTGGTAGAGTCTGTGGGTCAGCAATTCAGGCAGGGTACAACATGGAGGTCTAGTTGCTGCATGATGTTTTGGGTCTCAGGTGGTAAAAAGCTCCAGTTGAAAGACTGAGGCTGGAATTCTGAAGCCTACTTTACTCATACATTTGGTGATTGACACTAAAGTTCTCCTATGTCCCCAGGTCCTTTCTATGGGACCACTCCATGTGATTTATTATGTATTCTAGTTTGTATCTTTTCACACTGTAGTGGCTAGGTTCCAAAATCAGGGGTCCTGAGAGAAAGAAGCAAGTGAAAATTCTATCCTTTTACAACATAAACTACAGCATTATTTCTCTTGAATTCTATTGGACTAAACTTAGTCACTAAGTTTGGCCCATAACCAAAGGCAGGGAACAAAGACCCCAACTTTTAATGGATAAATTTCAGCATCAAACATATGGGATTTATTGAACGGCCATTGTTGGAAAATGCAATCTACTGCAACATAAAGTAAACATAACTACACGTTTTTTTTTTTTTTTTTCATTAAAATGTGCCTGTTAAAACCTGTAAAGTAACACATTCCTGGATTCTGGCCAAAGAATTATAATACTTGTGGACTAAACTAGATGCAAAATATATTTTAATTAGTATATTTTTCCTCATTTTCAAACGAGTTTATATCCATAATTTTCAGAGTAAGGTTTCATCTTATGTATTTCTCTAGTAATGAAAGCCTGGTAGGGATTTAACTTTTGTTACAAACATGACTTTATTTTTATTAGTACATGTCTGATGTGCATAATGATCACACCCATTGTGGGGAGTTGGTACATGTATATGACTTATTTTTCATCCCTTTCACTCCGCCTCACTGCTCCTCTTTCCCTCTCTTGGTTCCCTTGAAACTTTAAGTCAAAGGTTTAACCAAAATGCTTCTGTGTGTTGAGCAGTGGCCTAACAGCACATGCAGCAAAGATTAGTGATTATTTTGCAGTCACAGGTAAGGTGTACAAGATGGCCCAAGAATCAAGATGAATCTCAAGTAAGGAACTAACCCATCCTTATTAAGCTATTCCTGGTCCATCAATTCTCATTCCTGAGAAGATCCTCCTTACAGATATCTCACCTTTTTTTTTTAAGTCCTACTTCTGCAGAAGGCACCCCTACCCAGAGAGAACTTATACTTAAGACAATTTATTTTCTTTTACTTGAATATCACAGAGTTTATTTAGCTCCTATTTATTTCTTTACTTTCAAGTCTAATTTTGCTACTGACCTAAATCCTTGGCATCCCAGTAATCAAGATTTATCTTTTTAAATCACATCTTTTAGTACAGCTTTGAATGCAACATAGATACCTGCAAATAATTATTGGTATCTAACATAATAGTTGCTTTATTTGAAAAATCTTCACATCATTAGAAAGAAAGAGTTCTGTTTAATAAAGTAGGAAAGAGGAGCACAGAACAGATAATGATATCTATAAGACACTGTCAGAACCAAACATATATATTGATTAAAAATTCATTTAAGAAGGAGTAGAATTTGCGGACCAGGGTTAGAGATTTGAGGACGGGGGTTAGTGAGAACAAAGGCGGCCGCAACAAACAAGCCCAGTCTGGGAACGAGTAGCATGAGCTGGCTGTGGCTGAACTGGGAACAGCCAGACCCAGGCCCTTCCCACGCATGGGCTGGCCAACAAGAAGTACCCATCCTCCACCCCCGGCCCCAAGCAACCAGCTTATCCAGAGAAACACAGGCTGTGATAATAGCTATTGAGGTGAAATCCATTGGATGCCTACGGTGCTCTAGTGTTTCACTAACACTGCAGGTCTAGGGCCAGTGGTCTGATCACAGGTTCAGAGGATATTGGTATGCAGTGTGACATCTAGGGGGGGATCTTCTTCTGGGGGTTGCAGCCATTGTTGATTCCCTATGGTCTTGTTTTGAGGTCCTATATCGTTTCCATTATTTGTTGGGTTGGGTTTTATTCTCTTTTGTTTTGTTTGATTATGTTAAATCTGATAGCAGGAGAAGCTGTTTCAAGGATAGCAAGATATATTATGGTAACAATTTTGGATTTACTATTGGTTTGTTTTAAAGTCCTTTATTTCATTCATTGTTTTGTTTTTATTGTTTCTATTCTATTCTGTTCTGTTTGATTTTTACTATGTTCAAAGTTATCAGCAGCTATTTTTAGGCATCAAAAGGCATTATGGAAACCACTGTTGATTCCATAATGATTTGAAGTCCTGTATCTCTTACACTGGTTTGTTTTGATTGGTTTTATTCTGTTATATCCTCTTTAAGATAAAATAAAAAATAAAAAAATAGAAAAAATAGAGATCCTGAAATTTTCTGGTAAAAGAATTTGGACAAAGAACAACAAAAAACTGATATTAAGAAGGAAGTATCTCCAGGGAACTTTATTTGTGCACGTGCAAGATTTAAAGAAGTTACTGAGTCTTTCCAAAAGATGCAACTCAGGATCATGGACTCTTTACCAGACTGACCCCCACCTACCAGTTAATTCTTCTTATGTCATCATTTTATGCAGTTAGGAAGACATTTCACAATCTAAGGAGGCACAGAGGTATGTAATACACTCTTGGAAATCACCTGTTCAACTTGACCTGTGGCCTTTGATGGGACACGATGCAGCTCAGTGGTTAACCAACTCAGTACCTTTTTACTACTTCACATTCAGGCACTGAGACCAATTGTTTCTGTCTTGCTGCCATCACCACCTTTTCCTTTCTCATATTCTAGATTCTTCTTGCCAACACAGCTCAGAGAAATACTGAAACAAGAAGCTTAAAAGCATCTGTAAGGAACAGTTTTCCTCAGCAGTGACTCATGGCAGTTGCAAGAACTACCTGAAGCCTCTTCCAGGTGACAGGGAGGGATCCTTCACTTTCACAAGTAGCACCTCAGAGTGAGCCCTAGGCTTTCTCTCTAATAATTCTTTTGAAAACAAACCCCCAAAGCTCAAAGGTCTTTCTTTGGTTAAAGATGTTCTTTGCCATTGTTAATAATGATAAATAAAAGTCACCATTTACTCATTAATTTCTAGGTTTCACATAAGACTGATGCCCCCACTCCCACCCCACAAGCACATACACACATACAGACACAAGAAAAACTATTTCTAAAAGCTTGAAATGTCTGATGGGAAAAAAGGGAAAAATTCTATTTGGAATTTGAATATGACTGGTATTTCAAATTTCTCCAGTACTATTTCTAGGGCTTCAGTTGCAATGTGTTTGACCTTTATTGTCAGGAAGGGCACTTACTGCCAGTTGCTATTATCTTAAATCTGTTTAGCAAGAACAGGCAGTTGAAGATAAGCAGCGAAACAGTTTCTCTGATGGCAAATTCTTGATTGCTATAGAAAGTGATTAAAAATACACAGCTTGATAGGTTGGCTCCTTTGGGAAGGGGAACAGGGGGTGGAGTGGGAGTTCATATAAGAGGTCATCAGGATGGGATATGTTCAGGATGTCATTTACGAAAGAAGATGACATCTGTTTCTTCTATAAAAAAAAGTTGGCAAGTTTACCTTGTTATATGACCTATCCAGTTTATTTGAGCCTGACTGATAAAAAAAAAAAAACCTCTGTCCTAGAGTTCATGACAACCAAAAGAATGATGTGTGTTTTCTGCAGGTTTTTTGATTTTTATACTTCGCCATTTGGAAGATGAAATTCTCTAATGTTTTAGTGTAATGCTCTCCTGGAAGCCTGTATCAGGGAATTATAGTGACATGAGACACTTGCACCTAACAATAAAGTGCTTTTAATTCTTGAGATCCCTTGGGTGACTGTATGGTGAATTCTATTATGTTTAAGAGGTTTTTATTTGTTTTTCATTTACCTCATTTTTGTGTGGAATGGCCAGTAACCCATTACTACCTGAGAATGAGAATGTTAATGTAGTTTTTAATTACTTAATTATTCTCATTTAACCACTCTAAGTAAAATAAGATAGTGAATTTGATCTGTTCCTTGTTTCTAATTTTACTTTCTTTTTCTTTTATTTTCTCTTTTGTTTGTTTTAAAACAGGGTCTTGCTACATACCCCAGGCTGGTCTCAAACACGCACTAATCCTCCTGCCTCATCCTGCCAAGTGCTAGGGTTACAGGTAACGGCCAACACGCCTGGAAAACAAATTAATTTTGGTGGGGGGTGCTGGAGATTGAACCCAGGGATTCATGTATGGAAGGCAAGCACCCTACCTTTGAGCTACATTCTCAGTCCCTCTTTTTCTTTTAATCAAACAGCATTACTAATTGACTATCATTGTGCCAAGCATCTGCTGGCCCAAATTTATTCTACATTGAATGCATCTGTAAAACAAAGCCAAACACTGATATTCAGAGTGTTTATAAACAACAAAAATTTATGAAGCTCCTACTACGTGCTTGTCCTCCAAGATCCACGGGAGGTAGAAAATGAAGATTTGGAAAAATCAAAGAACAGGCAACAGAAAAGAATACAGACTCCAGACTATTCAATCACCTTGTTATTAATTCTTTGTCTTTCATTCTTGCTGGATTTATTCACCCCTTCTCTAGGGTACTAACTTTAAAACAAGTGCATTTGTTTTCAGAGTAGGAAATAAAAGCTTTGCTGAGTGCTTCCCCCAAAATGGGTTAATTATGATAAACTTTGTTTAGATAGTGTTTCTCTTCTGCAGCTTACACATAAGCTTGGAAAATTTTATAAATGAATACATTCCAGTGTAGACTGAGGTTTACAAAATGGAAATATAGAGTAAATCTAATAAATAATCTTCAATATTCTAATTTAGCCAATGGACAAACAATTGAAGAAAGAGATCTGGATCACCTCCTTAGGTATTTTTTTCAAAATGCTCTAAAGTCTGCCAGAATTCACAAATGCAGAACACCAAGTTTGCCCAACTAATTGTGGGAATTACATCAACACAAATTTAATAATAAATCCTATATCCTTATAATTATATAATGTAAAGTCTATTCTATAGTGCCAGAAATCTCCACATAAAAAATGAGATACATTTGATGCTTTTTAAATGACAAAGTATAATTTTTGCTTTTCAAATGAATATATAGGACCAAAATTAAAAGTTTACATCATTCTCTTGATATATGACCATAGATTTCAACTTCCTACTGCTAGATTATACGCAATATAAAATTTCCACCAGTGAATTTTTAACAAAATGAATTGGTTACCACCGGTTCCTTACTTAATAAGAGTGAGCAACTGTTGTTATTCTGAAAGAGAAAAATTTTTTTGAAAATAGTGAAAGAACTAATGATCTTTCAAATAGTATCTATGATTTCTAACTTATAATGAGAAAAATCCAACATTTCCAAGAGAATTTACTTTCATGGAAAAGAAGAAAAGAAACGTTTACAAAGAGATCATGAAAGTAATATTATACGTAAAATAGGATATATAAAATACACAAAAAATTCAAAAAAAGATTCAAAACGACTGAAAAAAACTGACTTTTAGGTACTTTTGAGAATGATTTTGGAAGTGATTGGTACTTTTGGAAGTGATTTTCATTTTTTCCTCTGCTGCACATAAAATTTGCTAAAAATGAAAAATTAATTTAAAGTGAAAAAAATGTTTTGAGGCCCTCAAATATCACTTTACTTAATTGTTCTATTTGACTAAGGGAGGAAATAACTTTATCGCTTTTGGAAGCCAGCCAGCGGAAGCAAGTTCGGGAAGAGCTCTGAAGTGAAGACATTTGCATCTTCTTTCTCAGTGATCTGTAGACAGTGAAGAAGAACCATCAGAAATAACGAAACACGGAAAGTAATTTAGGAATCGAATTTGAATGTAAAGAACAAAAGCCGAGATGAGACCAGAAAACATCTCTACGAATGCGAACCTGAAGATCACCTTTTATTTTTTTCTGTAAAATGGCTGGGAGTTTGGCTCAGTAGCTCAAGCGCCTGCTGGGCAGGCACGAGGTTGTGAGTTTGAGACCAGATACTGCCAAAAAAAAGAAAAAAAGAAAAAAAAAAGACACTGTAAAATATGTCAGTGTCCCATCATTTTAACATGTTGTGAGACAAATGACAGTCCATTGTAGGGGGTAACAGAATTTGAGTAAGATAAAGTTGAATTTCAATCTGATTTTGTACTACTTTCTAGTTATAAAACAGTTAACTTTTTGAGCCTGTTACTTTATCTTTAAAATGGATGTGATATAAGTATGGCACCAAATTTACACTGAGAATAATGCAAAGTACATATATCATGGTACCTGGCAAATTATTGATTTTCCTATTTCAGTGTACTTCACAACCAAAGGGTTTTAATTTTGGAACAAAAACATAACCAAAAGGAAAACCAGTGAATGAAGCAAAGAATTACACTACTCAAGCAATTTGAAATAAACAAATGTTTCCAGGTACATTGTTCATTTATATAAATTTTTAGTGAGTTATCATTATGTTGGCTCATGATTTTCTAAATTTGAGCAGATTGTCTTGCCTCTTACAAGGAAAGGAGGCATGTAAATAAGGAAAGTATTCATAGTTACCAAAAAACGTGGCCACGTTACACAGAATACAGCATGAAAGCAGAGAGGAAGGAACAATTAAATTTGCCTTCAGTGAGGAAGGATTTTGTGGACTCATTTAGTTGGGCTCCCCAAGTGTAAGCAAAATAATGCTTATTTTTCAATATGAGGGATTAAACCCAGGACCTTTACTCTGCACTATACCTCTGGCCCCTTTTCTTTACTTACTTACTTTTCCCAAGACAGAGTCTCACAGAGTTGCCCAGGTGAGATTCAAACATGAGATTCTCTTTTCTTTGCCTCCCAGAATACTAGGGTGGCAGGCCTCCATATCCTCCTTCTTAAAGTGCAGTGTTGCACCACCAGAAAGTAGGTCAGGTTGGAAATGGTCAGAATGTAATTTCTGGGATTCCAGATTTACTCTCCAGAAATCCTGGAGATTTCAATGATCTATGTGTGAACAACCTATCAGTTCATTCTAATGGACCTGAAAATATGAGAACCACTGAAAAAGGAGCTCTCCAAGCAGATGAGAAGTGTGGTGGGAATCATGTCCAGCAGGCTATGTTCAGGCAATAAAGGACAATCCCATATGACAGTAGTACAGTGTGCATGACGGTGAATGGCAATAGATGAGAATAGCTCAGGAGCTTGAGGCAAGATTGCGGAAGTCTTTACTTATCATGTAAAAAGAGCATGGATATCATTTTATAAGAAAAGGGTATTAAGAAGGTTACAGAGAGCCTGATTTCCTTTTAAACATCTGCACAGAAGTGGATGGCACATGGATATAACTATGAATAAAAAGGAAAATATCCTACTGAAGATAGTTGATGAAAGCATGAACAGTATCCTTAGAATGCATTCTACTGCGATGAATCCCATATTGTCACTCAAAGCATCTCTAAGGGACAAATGCTGGTGACCCTGGACTGGGTACCTAGGGAAAACCTATTTAACTTATGGAGCTCCAGTTTTTTCACATGGAAAATGGACAAAATACATATTCCAAGCTTCATGAGGAGTTAAATGGATGGTACAGGTCTATTAAATTTACCGTGAACTTTAAAGGATACATGTATACATTGCATGTTACTCATTAAGAGAACAGCTTAACTTTTAATTCTTTCAGTTGGGTAAGTGAAAATAAATATACAAAAGTGAAGGAAATTCTCACTGTTGGGGAAATAAACATTAGAAACAATTACTTTTCTCCTAAAAAGAATGTTTTGACTGTGTAGAGCTACAAATCCAAACCCGGGGCCTACCGAAATTGAACAGAAGAAGAAATATGCAAGGGTCAGGCACTTCGAGAGGAAGAGAAAACCCAGATCCGGCTTCCTCAGGCCCCAATTCATGTGTGGATATAATTAAGAACTGACAGTTAGTGACAGCACGAATAGAACCACGGGCAAAATCTGGGGCATTATGCTAAAGGTAGAAAGTATTTTGAGTTTTTTACCTGGATACAAATGAAGATCAGACTAAACACTGACACTAGACATAGATAAGAGAAAGCCTTCCAATGAATTACACTCAGACTCCAGGGTTAAAAGAGTTTCCAATTTCAGATGCAAAGGCAGAATTTTATCATCAACAAAGCCAAAGGGGAAATGACATTTGAAAACCAACAGATAGAGCTTTTTTCCTCCTCCTGGCCAAAAGCCAGGTGCTCAAGCCAAAAGGACAGGATTCAAAGTCAGTTAAAAGCAGAAAGAGTAATTGCAGACATTCTGCCTCCCGCCAAGTTGTGGGGAACAAAAAGCACTAACTTCTTTGGGGACCTGGCTTTAGCAGTAAAGTCTTTGGAAAAAAAATCAATGCAAATGAAAATACAGATATAGTGCATGAAACATATCAGAATCTGTCAGACTGTATAGGACAAACAGGGAGTCCTACACTCCCATTCCAAATCCTTTTGTATAAATGCACCTTACTGCTCTTTTAGTTGTATGGGAAATGCTGATGAATGCAGGCAATGCCAAAGTATTGCACAGAAGGACAAAGTTAAGATTTTTCTTAAATTTACCTTGTGATATCTATCTATCTATCTATCTATCTATCTATCTATCTATCTATCTATATCCCATTGGAAACTTTAACATGTTTCATGTTTTTTTTTTCCTGATTACATAGCTTGGATTCTTATAGTTAAAAATCTGGAGTATCCATAAAATAAGAAAGAAAATGACAATTCTAATTGCAAACCAGTTAGTAGTCTACACTGCTAACCATTTACCATGTTTTCCCATAGCTTTTCAACATACATCATTTAATCACTTGACATTATATCATACATATTCTTTCATAATATTAAAGTTAAAATATTTTGAAGACATAATTATAATAGAATTCCATGAGTTTGTGATGTAATTTTAACATTTTCATGTTGATAAACACTTAATTTTACCATTATTAATGTGTTAAGCCAGACATGGCTGCACATCCCTATAATACCAGAACTCACTCAGCAGGCTGAGGCAGGAGAACTATTGTGAGTTCAAGACTAGTGTGGGCTACAAAGTGAGCTCAAAGCCAGCCTGAAGTGCATAGTGAGAACCTGTCTCAAAAACAACAACAATAGGACTGGGGCTTTAGCTCAGTAGCCTAAGCGCCTGCTTGGCAGGTGCGAGGTTGTGAGTTCAATCCCAAAAAACAACAAAAAGAACGTTGTGATTAACTTCTTCATGCATAAATCATTGATTGCATACAGAAGAAATTTTCTAAACATTAGCTAGAAAATAACATAAGTCTTTAGCACTCTGTTATATATTTCCCTCTAACTTTGCTTTCATATGTACTGAATAAAACTTGAAATTATATTACCTGCCACACTGTCAAAATTAAAAATACTAATATTGTTTTCATTTTTCACTTGGCAAAAGTTTGGAATTTTCCCTGAACACTATATATTATATTAGTGATTTTTCAACTATATATATAATCATATAATAAAATAGGAGTCAAATTTTTATATTCATTCTAATTGGAAAGGAAGAATCATGTTGGGCATGGTGGCACACACCTGGAATCCCAGACTCTGAATGATAAGGCAGAAAGGTCACCATGAGCTTCAGACTGGCCTGAAATACATAGCAAGACCTTGTCTCAGAAAAAAACAACAAAAAAAGTACAAAATAAAAATGTCTTCCAACAGGATTGTATGTTCCTTTTAAGTTTTAAACCATTCTTCACAGAATGCAGGTCAGATAATAGTCTTTAAAAAGTCATTCTAACAAAATAGAAAATGTTATTTTATTCTAATTTGTATTTCTCTCATTAATAAGTATAAAAACTGGTTGAGCATTTCTTACTGTATTTATTTACTTGGTGATACTGGAGATTGATCTCAGGACCTTTCCACATGCCCAGTCTATTTTTGTGGGGAGGGGAACAGGGTCTCACTAACCGGGTAACTTGCCAAAGTTGGGGTCGAACTTGAGATCCTCCTGTCTCATCCTCCTACAGTACTGGGATTATTTGTATATGGCTATTGTCTTTCTTTCTCTTAATATAATCTATTTTTCTTGGTTGTTGGAGTATATATCAGACAATTAATCATTTATCATATAATACAATATTTAATACAAACATTTAATATATTGGTGATTTTTCAACTTAAAAAATTTACAACTTGTATAGCAATTTTACTAATATTTCTCTGTACATTTTGCCTTATATTTTAATGCTTATAAATACTTTTTTACCAGTATCATGATATTTACCTCCAGACACCTCTTCGTGTGTTCATGTTATATGTGTGTGTATATGCATGTGGTTTGGAGGACTTTGTTTTCTGGAAGGATGGATTTAACTCTTAAATCCATATGAAATTTATTCTGGCATATGTCAAAGCAAAACTACTAAGTTTATTATTTTCCAAATAGTTATCCAGATGCTCCAAAATCAAAATCGTTCTTTCCTTCCTATTATATATATAGCAGTATATAGTATAGTCTCTTTTATTACTTTTTATCACACTATATCAGATAATACATAAATTAACATAGTACATTATGCAAAGTTCTCATATGGAGAAGAGTTTCTTTCTAATCTTTTCATTCACTTCTCGTTTTTTTTCTATTCTTTATTTAGCATAACCCACTTCTCTAAATATTATGCATTCAGACTACCTTTATAAAACAAGTTGTAGACATCCCACATATTCTGTTTTCCAGAAAATTAATGTTTATCTCCCATAAATGTGTGAGAATTTTTTCAAATTCCAAAATAAAAATTTTTCTAACAGTTGGTTTGAATTTATAATTACAGCAGATAATTATGAAGTGGTGAAGTATTTTCTTAAGTTAACTTAAGAAAGTCTCAGATACTTCATGTATTTGTGCCTACCAGAGAGGCAATGGTAAAAGGTGAAATTGCTAAAATTGTGCTTTTTACCACTTCCTACATCCACATTATTGCCAGAGAGGTAGTAATTAAATGGCCGATGTGGTATATGGCAAAATATAATAATAAAGGGGCATTATCCAATCCCCACAGAAAAATGGAAAAAAATTTAAAACTTATAACAGAGTGGTGAAGTATTTTTACCTAAATTTTAGTCTATCCTTAATCTCAATTCAAAGGTAATTTGATCATAGAATTGATTTACATACATGTATGTATGTATATATATATATATATATATATTAGCTATTTTCTCTGTACACTGTCTTCTGATTCAATAATTTCATATCACTGTATTGTGCAAGCAGATAACAAGCTATCTGCTAACATTATGAAGCGATCCTCAACTGGGAAAAGAAACTTTCCTTTAGTGCTATCCTTTATCCTAACAGGTCACCAAAACAGAATCCAAGAAAGAACTGATGACAAAATACAGTTTTCAGCAGCAGATAAACCCATTATATCAAACTTCTACTTCAACAGTAGTTTGATGAATGACAAAATCAAGCAAGATCACATGTTTAGACATTTAAGATAAACATATACTCACAGGGAATGTCACAGCTTTAACAATCAACACAAATCCCATGGACCCCTTATCCCATCTCTTCCATGGAAACACCTGTAAAAGTATAGTACAGTACCACATCCAGGAGATGGGACATTCACACAGTCAATTCAGTTATCAAAAGTATTTCTCATGCTCCACTTTAATAGTCACAGGTACTTCCCTCCTATTGCCATCCCTTGAACCTAATTCCTGGCAACCACTAATCTGCCATTTAACTTTTATTATTCAAATGTTACAGAAATAGAACCATACATTATGTAAGCTTTGAAAACAGGGCTTTTGCTCCCAGCACAGTACTAAGGTGATTCAGACTGAGTGTTGCATAGATCAGTATCTGTGCCTGTTTCTTGCTGAGTACTATTCCATGGTATGGATGTATTCATCTGTGCTTAACCATTTACCCAGCAGAGCACATCTGACTGTTTCTATTTTGCACTTATTACAACTAAAACTACCATGAATATTTGTGGACAGGTTCTTGCTCAAACACAACTTGGCATTTCTCTAGAATATTACCTAGGAATGCAACTGCACATTTTTAAATGACATTTATCAAACTTTTCCAGAGTGGTTGCACTATTGTACATTTCCACCAGCAATGTACGAGTGATCCAGTTTCTCTGCACCTTTGCTAATATTTGGTTTTGTCACTGTTTTTATTTCAGTCATTCTAATGGGTGTACAATAATATTTTATTATGGTTTTAACTTGCATTTCCCTAATGGTTAATAATTTTGAAAATCTTTTCATGCAATTTTTACCATCTGTAGAACATCTTTGGTGAAATATTACCTTATTTCTTTAGTCCATTATCTAGATTGAGTGTTATTTTTTTTTTAATTGCTGGTTTTGAAACACTAGTCCTAGGTCAACTGTGTGGTTTATAAATATTTTCTCCCAAGATGTAGTTTTGTTTTGTTTTGTTTTTGTCTTTTTGAAGGGTCCTTTGGAGAATAAAAGGCTTTCTTGAATATTTATGAAATCCACGTAATCAGGTTTTTTTTTTTTTTCATATACAGATCATACTACTAGTGCCAGTGTAGGAATTCTTTGGTCCTAAATAAAATATTCTTCTGCTTTGTTCTAAAGTTTTTTTTGTAATTTTGTACTTTACATTTAAATTCATGATCTACTTTGAGTTGACTTTTGTGTAAGACCTGAGACTTTTTTGAGTTGAGTTTGTATAAGACTTGAAATTTAAATGAAACTTTTCCTTTGGCCATTAGACAACCATTTTTGAAAAGGAAATCTTTCGTTTACTAAACAAAAGATTTCTTTGTTAAAAATCTCTTCAGCACATACTCATTTGATTTTATTTCTGAGTCCTCTATTCTATTCCATATGGTACAAACTTGCCTTGACTTAAGTGGCATGTCTATGATAAGCTGAGATATTGTTAAATTGAAAGTACATTTAACATATTTAACCTACTAAACATCCTAGCTAACAACATGGCACAATGCTAAGTATAAGCTGTTTCCCCTCATGAGTTCACTGCCACCACCAGCCTCCCAAGAGAAAGAATCACATACTAAAGCATGTCAGGAGAAGATCAAAATTCAAAATACAGTCTTCATTGAATGTGTATCACTTTTGCACCATGGAATTATCACAAGTCAGGGACTATCTCTATTACGTTATTTTTTTCTTCTGAATTTTGAAGGTATCATTTTACTATCACCTGGCCTTTTGGGATGCTAATTAAAATTTTGAGTGTAATCTTCATGCCTATCACAGAAAGTTTATGATTTTTTTTCAAAACCTTTAGCATCTTCTCTTTAGTCTTGATGTTCTAAAATTTCATTAGGATATGTCTGGCACTGGTCTTTTAAAATTCATTATTCTCAACATTATTTGGACCCTTTCATTTTGAAAACGTGTGCCTTTTTTCAACTGTAGAAAATTCTACTCAACTCAGGATTATTTTGTCTCATTTGCTCATCCTTTTCTCTGATTTTAGAAGCCTTATTGGAGAAAAATAGGGCTTCCTAAGTAGGTTCTCTCTGTCTCTACTTTTCTTATACTTTACACTTTTTCCTTTCCTTCCTGGAAGTTATCTTGAGTTCTTTGTAACTTTTTTTTTAGAATTTGGGGAAATATTCCATGAATTATTCCTGCATGTCTATTTCATTTTTCATATCAGAAAATTTTTATTTCAGATGTGATTGTTCTAATATCTCTGAGGTACAAATTTAGATATTTTAAAAATATCCCTTCTCTAGATCACTTCTATTTCCTCTGGAATAGTGTTTTTTAACCAGTGCTGATTGTACCCTACAAAGAATTCTCCAGTATCTTTATCTAGATAATCTTTGCTTCATTTTACATAACACAGGCATTATTTGCTATTTGAATCTACTAGATAGAGGCCAAACATTCTGTGATGTATAAAAAAAATCTTTCCTAAACAAACAACAACAAATATCTTGTTCCAAAATGTTAATAATGCAAGGACTAAGAAATCTTGTCCTGGTGTTACTTCTGTTTCTTATTCTATCATTTTTTTCTTTCTGTTTTATACTGTTGCTTTCTGTTGTATCAGCCTTTTGTAAATATAGGTAATTAGGCTGATTAATATAAATTGTTGGCAATTTGATTGATCTACTTTCTGCATTAATTTCTTTTCCATGTTATACTTTCCTGTAGGTCTTACACTGGCATTTTCAAAGCAGCAAGTCTCTTCAATGACCAAAATTAGGGTACAGCATTGTGCTTGGTCACCCACCCACACACAACACAGCCTTGCCCCTCATGTAGAACTTGTTTGAATTCCTTTGGATTCTCTTGCTCTACTCCCATCTGTAAATACTGCAGTTAGACGCATGAGATTGGAGATAGCAAATCTCAAGTTCAGACTCAATTTTCTGTTTTTTAACTCTGTTGCTTTCTGAACCTGCTGACCTAAACTCATAGAAAAACTGTGCTTCTCTGCAAAGTCTCCTTCCACCCTTCACGGGCTACCTCTTCCTATTCCATGATCCAAGACGAGGTTCCTCATCAGGTTCAGAAATACATTCGCTATTTTCTGCTATTTCAGTGGAATTTAGCAGGGAGTAACAGATATGCTTAGCTTAGTACATGAACCTGAACTTAAAATCTCTTCTCAGTTGCTTTCAAATTGAAACTGTTTGGTTTTCAGGTTCTCTTACAAAAGAATCCACCTACAAAGTAATTCGAGAAAAGTGGCAGTCATCTGTGTAGGGGAATAAACATTCCTAAAGTCAAGTTAGAAACTAACACTGCAGAAAACAGTGAGATTTATAACACTTGGAAAATGATGCTACATTTGTAGGTCTATGCTTTCTGTTTCAAATGAAGAGATGTTTGGAGTCATTTGCCCTTCAGAGTTCTGCTTGCGTTATAAAGTGAAGACAAAATAAAATCTTGTATTTTGCCCATAAAATTTTTCATTATAAAAGCTTTTAGTGACCACTTAGTGCGACCAGGCTTTCCTTTCTTTTGGATGAACAAACATTTCTGATTCTCTCTAGTGTAAATACAAAGCTTTAGGTTACCTCATATATTCTCCTCATATTTTAATATTTTTCATCAAAACAAGGTATGAATTTGTTAATCTAAAAAAGATTATCAGCAGAGGGATGGTGATACATACCACTGATAAAAAGATTTATTACTGATAAGAATATAGAAAATCTGCCATAAAAAGATCTTAGGTATCTAATAGTTTTGCACCTGAAGTACCTTTTTATACATCATTGTCACTGATTTTCTTTTTGTGGAGAAAAAAAATCACAGATTTGGGAAGTTTATCCAATTTCAGGCTGTAAATATTTGAGAAGTAGTTGGTCTGCTTTGTTGTTTAAGGAGAAAAACTGAAGAAAAATGTACTGGCCCACTCAAGAGAAGACAACTCAGAATCCTGGAAGATTCTAGACCCAGGCTGACAGTGGTCAGTGCTGTCATCGCCACTCCCAGCAACACGCTGCCCACTGGACCGGCTGTGCAGGCAATGAAGAAAAACCTGGAAATAGTAAACTTCTACACCGTCCTAATTCAGAAAGTGAAGAAAGGGGCTTAACATCACACATTATTGTTTGTCTTTTGCCTAATTTCAAATGTTTCTACATTGACGTAGGAGGAAACTCATGACTAATATCCAGTAGTTTCTGTTGTGCTAATACATAATCCTTCTAAAATAGTATCTAAAAGACACTTGATTTTGAATTCCCAAATTACAGAAATATAAAAATAGAAAAGTTACTGATGTCAACAGTTTATCTTTTTAGGATATGTGTGAATCTATATATAAAATATATAAATATTAATTTTTATATACGCAATACATGCTTTTGTTATTCTTGAATATAAAACACAAATAATTTTAGCAGGATGATTTCATAACCAGTTTGGGAATGATATTCCATCATTTAACAATTCCCGTTATCAGAACATACTTCCTTTATCTACTCTAAATCCCACCACACTGTAATTTAAATCCATTTCTATCCCCAGTACAGCTGCAGAACAGCTGGTCACCATGTGCCCTGGAACAAGCTCTGGTATGATTGACTCCCGTCATTAAAGACCCTCCCAGCCATCTCTCCTCCGGCAAAATGACCTGAAGTCCTGACTTCTCAGTGATCCTATTTTCTAAGACTGGAATCACTTTGAAGATTCAGTTCTGGATTATCCCACGTTCTGTGCAGAACTCTTTATTTCCCCTCAAACATCTCTTATCTTCCACTTACTAGCACTTGGGCCTAGTGATCTCTCTGTGCCTTGTTACAGGGAAGGAGGCTGAGTGTTAGTTACTGTGGCTAAGTCTTCAATGTTTTCCACTCTACGAATACTCACACCACCCTAAATCTATGTCCCTCAAGGTTGGAGTTTAAAATCCAAAGAATGATAACTGAAAATTAAAATTATTTTATGATCTCTCTGTCTCATTATAGATGTTAACATAACCAACAATAGACAAATAGACATTACTTGCCTCCTAATAGGATATACTACGCTCCTGCATATATTGAAGGCTGAAACGTTTAAAACTACTTAACTATAAGTCTGCCTTTTCTCTCATGTATAGTTGTCAGTCCTAAACTTATCACACAAATCACCGGCTGTATCACAGGAAAGTGGTCTGCTGACTCATCCATCCAAACGCTGATTGGCAGCCTTCTCTGAAGCAGGAGACCGGACACAGCTAACCAACAGGAGCACCAGTACTGTGGCCAACGCTAAAGATCTCTGCTCACTGATTAAGTTTTCTGTCCTAAACTGACCTAATCCCAAGAGACCTTACCTCTATATCTCTTGAATAATTGTATGACAAGAAAAGAAAGAAAATATTCTACAGAAAGTCGTCAGAGTATGCTACAGCCAAGAGGACGTTCATAATTCACTAGTCAGAAAGTCTCTCCTTGGAATCTACTATAGAAAGAAAGTCAACTGCAGTCTGAGTTTATTGTTTGTCATTCACAGCCCCTCCAACACGAAGAGCCAAAAGCTCAGTGAGAGGTTTATCAGTCCACTGCCTCCCCAAAACTTGGATTTGTGATCCCAAGGACACCTTCAAATCATTGACGATGTCTGTTTCAAACTAACCACCATATACTAATGCTGCCGCTCCCCTTCAGAATACATGTGAGGCACCTCTTGAAATGACTTCAGAGTTAATTTTCAAATACACTGCACATATATTCAAAGGACTCAGGGTAAATTGTGGCTGGAGCTGGTTTTTGTACTCATTTTACTCAGCTTGATTTTCTACCCTCAGTCACAGAGGTAGCTCCAAATTATTTTTACTATTTTTACTATTTCTAGAAGCCTAATAGTTTTTCTTTACACTGTTTTCAGATCCTCCTTATTTTTCTTAAAAGCAGAACATGTGTGTATATTGTAATTACACAAAGACTTAACCATTTTGTACACTTCAAATTGACTAGTAACTATAAAATTAGGCAAAACAAGAAATCTGGAAGAAAATACACTAAAACATTAAGATGGATCAACTATGGAGATTGAATTACCAGTGGTCATTTACATTCTTCTAAATATCTACATTTCCCATATCTTTAATAATGACAATATATTTCTTATTCCAGAAAACAAATTCTTAAAACATTCTTCCACATCCTGATTTTTGGTAGTCACCAAGCAAAACTAAATTAAGACTGGCACAGCTATTCAAGTAACTGCAGACATGGAAAACTGATAGAAAGATAAATTTTTAATATTATGGCTTACTGAGGAATATAATATTATATCCACTTTACATGTATTTAGCCTGTCACTATTACTCATTCTATAATAAAAAATTGTGTTTATTAATGAAACAACTCTGTGTTTCTTATTTCTGATAACTACTCTGATTTCTCACTGTTCATGAATAGGTCTGCTGCAGTTTTGGTATAAATTGTCACCCAAAAATCTCATCTATTTATTAGAAGATGGGGATTTTGGAAGGTGGCAGGATCGTGGGGAGTCTTACTTAATCAATGGAGTCATCTAGTGATAAGATAAAAATATGAAGGCACTGTTGAGAGGTAATAGAAAATTAGGAAGAGGTAGAACCCAGTTCAAAGGTGGGGCCATGGGGATGAGACCCTAGGGACCGTATCTTGTCCCTAGCCCCTTTCCCCTGGCTCTGTCCTTTTTCTCTACCTCTTGGCTCCATGAGATGAGCATATTTCCCCTGCCACATCCTTTCGCCTTAATGTTTATGTCTTGCCATAGGCCTAAAAGCAATGGGGCCAGCTAACCAATGGACTGAAACCTCTGAACCCATAAGCCCAAATAAGCATTTCTTCACTTAATTTTTTTTTCAGTTGTCAGAGCAAGAAAAACTACCACAACCTCAATTGGTATACATTATAACTCCCACTCAACTAGATTATCTGGTAAGAGTGGCTTTCTCTCTAATCTTAACATATTATTCCCATTTTATCACTGGAAATTCGAGAATACTGAGTAACACAATGGCATCCTGAAGACATGCTTCATATGATCTGGGAGTGGTGGTGCACGCCTGTGGTTCTAGTTATGCAGAAGGCTGAAGCAGGAAAATTGAGCCAATTCAAGAGTTGGTTCAAGGCCAATCTGGGTAACATAATGACACCCGATCTCAAGAAAAACTTAGGGGGAAAGGAGAATATGCTTCGTGTATTAAATTATTCCAATGCATTTAAATTATAAAACATAGTTGCATAAGACAGACTTCATTTTTCCTAGGATTTGGCACATGTCTTGGGCTCACTGACTGCACTAGGTTTATCCACTGATTTGGTAGGCACTGAATGCAAAACTTTCACTCCCCTTCTTTTGGCCCTTTATCCTTACCTATTCAAACACTGTGTTTGTAACTGCAGGGAGCAGACCTATGGGCATCATCTGCTCTCTGCTAATGAACTACAGACATTTGTATAAATAATTCTTAGGAATTTACTAGTCCACTCTTGTTTACAACAAAAACATGCCCAACACAGAACCTGAAACTGGGCGGTGAGCATTTTTCTCTTTCAGCGATGGTTCTAAATGTTTCCACACCATGATCTCCTGTGAATCTAAATATATTTTATAAATATGAAAACATTATCCTTTTACATTTCAGATTTTTATTCTACCATGTTCTCCGGTAACTTAATTTACTGTGTTGTTTTTCCCATGACTATCCTTTCTAAGCTCTCTGGAAATATTTTTAAAGTCAATTATTTTAAAGTCTTTTGCTTGGAATCCATAATTTTACAGCATGAAATATTCATTTATGATTCGATGCCTATTTGGACATTATAAAAAATCATACTTCGCTGCATGCGTCTGCATCTATTGGTAGCATTAAATTCAGGAGCTGACAAGACATTGTAGAAAGAAATACATAATTTCATTTATTTGTTCCTATTTACTTGAGATTAGCTCACTGAAAAAATCCATATCCTCCAAACATCAGTTTATAAAACCAATAAACTGACAAGAATTTCCACAAAGTCATAGTTATTCTAAAATTACTTCACAATCTCCCTCCTCTTGTTCTTTAACTTACTTTTATTAGTACATGTTTGAGGTACATACTGTTTACATTCCTTGTGGGGAGTTGATACACGTACACAACATATATTAATTCATTTATTCATCCCCTTTCCCTAACCTCTCTTCTCCCTCCCTCCATCACTTGAACCCCTCACCATTTGTAAAAGACTCTATTTCCCTACTTCCTATTATCTTTTATTTTGCTCACTGCTTATATTTTGGGTGTGTTTATTTCTGCTACACTTTCAGTCCTCATTCCTCCTCTTGGTTATCTTCAGTGGTATCACTGCTTTTCCTAGGACAACGTACAAAAACACATAAATTGCATTATCCCAAATGTGCTCAGTGCAAAGTAACTAAGAGCCTATACATTCCACAAGAAATTAAAGTGATTGAAATATTAAGCTATAAACAAGTGGAAATTATGAAATAAATATGAGGCAACCTCTATATTCTGTGTGTTTTGGATGAGCTTATTGTTCTTACCTATTTCTCAAAAAAATACAGATATCTTATATATATTTCTCAAATATAAATATATATATTTTATATACATTGCCCAAATATACATAACAAATATATACAAGAAATTTCATGTGATATATATTTTTGAGAAATAAATAAGAACACTAAGCTCATCCAAAATACATAGAATATAGAGGTTGCCTCATATTTTCTAAAATATATATATATTTACTATATATATCTATATACACACAAACACACATAACAAAAAGAGTGCTCAAAGTGACTTAGACATGGGAGAAAAGACAGGGAAATGTATCACAGTTTCTTGTAGAAACTGATGCCTGAGCTTAATCTTCTTTTTTATTAGTATATACTAACTATGCAGAACACCTGGCTTCACTGAGACATTTTCCTACAAGCATACAGCATACTTTGATTACATGCAGCCCCCATTACCCTCCCTTACCTTTCCCTTGAGCTGCATCTCGCAGAGGGTCCAGCTGCATTACCACACGTATCTTCCCCTTGGAGGCCCATTTGGTTCTATCAGGATTAGGAAGGGTTGTTGACTCTTTGGTTAAAACACTTCAAGAACTCTAACTTTCACATGTAATCCTAAAGAGACCATTCGTAATTTCTCTGAGTTACAGTTTTCATTATGTATAACTCCCTCAAGGGCCCAAAGTGTAACAAAATCCTGAAGCTCGTTTTATACAAGGTCTTAAAATAAATAATCACTAGCAATGCCCTTGAAATTTGCAGGAAAATATTTCTCATATTTCAAAGTAACAAAATCCAAGATGATATGTTATCATTATTTCAATGTAAACACTTATCATGTACCTTTAGGAAACAGGAGACTGTAAATTCTCAAAATCTAAGAAATAACTATCAAAACATTTAATGAACAACTCTACATGAAGAAACAGAGATCTTCCTCTCTCGAGGGTCTGTAATCTAATGAAGGAGACAAGTATACAGACAAATTAAATACGACTCTGGGGGAATAGCTGAGTGACAAAGAAAATGCTGAGGAATGATAGAATCACAAAACTACAGAAACTATTAAGAGTACATCTGGCCAAAAATAAATTGTGCAGTATTTAAATAAATGTAAATAATATTTCCCTGTGGTTAGTAGGATTTCATTATTTTATAGAATCTATGTCATAGAAAGTGGGAATTTCAAAAGAGATGTGACAGCTGTCTCTAATGCCCTCCAACCAGCTAACAGTAGACTAGAAGAACACTTCATTTCATTTTAATCCACTTCCCCTACTAACTACTAAAAGAAAAAGTGTAAATTATTTCAGTAGTTCTTAAAATAAATAAAATAACTTAATTGGGTTACTGTGCTTTAGATAAAGGATATATTTCTGATATACTTCAACTTCTCCAAAAGAAAATTATTATCTGGGTTTGTTAAACATTGTATGCATAAACTTTATTTTTCTAGCACTTAGAGTCTGGAACAGAAACCTTAAAATATTTATTGAATTAACACATGTAAAACACAGATGAATGAAGTTTCTGAACTGACATATGGCCATGCGATTCCACTCCTCATGGCCCATCCTACCACCACAAATTTTGTGACTTGGGACACTAGGTCAATTCCAAATAGGTAAGTGCATATGTTCCAGTCCATTTATTTACATCTATACTCAAACATTTTCAAAGAGAATGTTATTTATGCTGTCAAGCAGAAATACTCTTCTGATCATTTAGTTCTTTTGTGTAATTGGGCAATTAGAATGTGCTACAGTAAATAATGAACAAAGAACCCTGAAGATGATTGTGTGTGAACTATATATAATTAAAGAGATTTTGTTTTGGTGATTACTTAAATATTTGATATTTATTTTATGGAGTTGACTGAGCACCAACATCTGCTTTTACAGCTAATTGATAATGGCCCTTTTTATTGTAGGGCGAGATAAGGTGGAGAAATTTTACATTAATAGCCACGGGCAATGGGTGTTTTGAAAATCATCACAAAAATTCTGTGAGATAGGCCACACTAAACCTAATTCTTAATAAAGAAGCAGAGGGCAGCCTTTGTAAGTGAAGGTCACACTGCAGAAGCATAATTTTAATCAGTGGCTGTGAACATCCAGATGCTGTGCTTTTCCCAGAAAGACTGTTTTACACTTCTGAAGTAAACACACCCAGTGAGGGCAGCGTCTCACCTCTCCTCCTATAACAATGACTAGCACACAACAGATTGCTCAATAAACGTCTAGACAATGAATAATTCTGGCTCTTCAAATGTTCTCTGTCTTTCAAATCTGCTCCTGGTTCAAAATTTGAATAATCTGGGACCTAGCTAGGTCATCTGGATGAGAAAACTCAAAGTAGCGTGAAATGTGAGTAAGATATTTCTGTACTGACATACCCTGATACTATAGAAAGCCCTGTCAGACAAATACACATGGAATTAGCAAGGACTGCAATCTAAGAAGACTTAGGAAGCAGATCCTATTCTAGAAATCCATTTTTCCTTTCAGCTCTGAGTTCACTGACTTTCAAAATAATAGATAAAATGACTTTTCTTTAGAACAATACTATAAAACTCACTAGCTACCGCTTGGATCCCAAGACTTCATCCCCTCCAACTAGCACTGCTGGAAGTTGGCTGTCATAAAGACGTTCTAAACTCCTCAATTATCCCTGTATTACAGTAGTCGTACCTTTGTAGGACCCGCTTCCCTTGAGTAGAGCTAAAATCTGCAATTACTATGGATAAAGTTCAGCATAGAATCTGGACTATCACTTTCATGAAGGTTCTACCTAAGACAGAGTGTCTCTGGCTCACAGGCTGTCTCCCTTAGTGACTACAATGAAGCAGCAAGTGGCCATACTGGAGAAGTCCACACGGCAAGGAAGTAAGGTGGTCTTTAGACAACAGACAGCAGGACCCCAACTCCTTGGTCCAACAGGCCTCAGGATTTGAACTCTGACAAGGACCACATTAGCAGGAAGTAGATCCTTCCCAAGTCAAGCTTGGCGATTAGCCAACAGGCCTTGCCAACCCCTTGATTGCAGCCGTTCAAGAAACCCAGCTAAGCCATGCACAGCCTTCCTCCCTAGACACTCTAGCAGGAAAAATGTGAGGTGATATATTACCCATAGCTCTAATTGTGCAAGAAGGTATAGAAAGTTCTCAAAAGGTAACCATTCTCTATTTCACAGTTCCTCAGTCCTCTCTAACAAAACATTTTATTAGTATACATTATAAATGTTCTTTTCATTTTCACTTTAAGAGTGTATGCCATCTATGAATTAAAGTGTTAGGATACAGTAGACCTTATATTTATGCATCACTAAAATCAATACATTATCCTAAGCGTAATATCAAAGAGATATTTGAGAGACATTCATTCAAAGTGAAATTATACGAATTTTCATATGGAATTAGAATTAGAATAAAATGCAATGACACAGCTTGCATGCACATGGTGGTCTGTTTTGTATTTTTAAATACCACTAGAAGTACTGCCTTTGGGCATGTCATTTTCTGAAGTGTTGGGAATCTCTTAAAGAAGTTCTCAACAAACTAAAGCAAAATATTGTCAACTCACATAAGCAATCTTCCTGGAAAACTCACAGTACACTAAAATTATAATAGCAATTTGAGTTTACAAGTGAAATGAAATTAAAAATAAGCTCAGAGAATTACAAACAT